>NW_026844589.1:28135708-28224099 GCF_025583915.1 Anolis sagrei ordinatus
AGAGATGGTCCCCATCCGGTAGTTTGCTTGGCGAGGCAGGGGGGCCCAGGCAGTGGATTTATTGTGACATTACAATGCTTGATGTGAAATAATCTAGCAGGAAGAGCATTATGGCTCTAAAGAGAGCCATCAGGCGGTTAGGTGACATGGATTCTTGAAAGGATTAACTACGCTTAAATCAATATGGGTCATGAAAACAGAACTAACCAATCTTGCGGCCACTCAATTATTTAAGGCGTGCGCCTCTATTCCCCACAGGATGGAATTAAACACATGCTTAAGGGGACGGCCAATTAAGCCCAAGCCCTTTACTGCTGAGTTAAGGATATCTCTGGATAGGGCAGCTCTCCGGGAGGCCAGGAAAGGGGTGCGTATCATGCCCCGAAGGGTGGGACATCGAAGTCACCATTGAATCAGGATTGGGCAACTGTGTGGTGGGCGTATTTGCCCTTTGCACCTTTCCGAAGTGGCACACCACCAGGTTTTGGACATAATGCCACTCCCGGCTGCCATTTTGTCCATTTTTAGCAATTTTTGGTTGTTTATTTATTATTTCACTAGCCGTCCCCTGCCAGGCATTGCTGTGGCCCAGTCTGGCGATCTGGAAAATAAAGTAATGAGAAAGTGTTGGTTTCTAATATATGTAATTCCTTTCTGCTTGGGAGTAAACAGTATTTCTTGTTGTTTCTTTGTCAGTGTTGATGTGGAGAGTGTCTGGTTTGCCTACTCTGGAACATGCAACATATCATAGTCCTTCTTTAAGGGTCTCTTTCAAATCTGTGATACTATATCTGTGTGTGTGAGAGAGAATCATATCTATCTATCTATATTTATGACTGGATGGCTCTTTGTCAGGAGGGCTCTGATTACATTTTCTTGCCCTGGTGAAGAGAGTTGGACTGGATGGCCTTAAGTATTTTCTGTTGGTCATGGGGGTTCTGTGTGGGAAGTTTGCCGCATTTCTGTCGTTTGTGGGTTTCAGAATGCTCTTTAATTGTAGTGAACTATAAATCCCAGTAACTACAAATCCCAAATGTCAAGGTCTATTTCCTCCAAACTCCATCTGTGTTCATATTTAGGCATATGGAATTTTTGTGTCAAGTTTGGTCCAGATCCATCATTGTTTGAGTCCACAGTGCTCTCTGGATGTAGGTGAACTACAACTCCCAAACCCAAGGTCAATGCCCACCAAACCCTTCCAGTGTGTTCTGTTGGTCATGGAAGTCCTGTATGCCATGTTTGGTTGAATTCCATCATTGGTGGAGTTCAGAATGCTCTTTGATTGTAGGTGAACTATAAATCCCAGCAACTACAACTCCCAAATGTCAAGGTCTATTTCCTCCAAACTCCATCTGTGTTCATATTTGGGCATATGGAATATTTGTGCCAAGTTTGGTCCAGATCCATCATTGTTTGAGTCCACAGTGCTCTCTGGATGTGGGTGAACTATATAATTCCCAAACTCAAGGTCAATGTCCACCAAACTTTTCCAGTTTTTTCTGTTGGTCATGGGAGCCCTGTGTGCTAAGTTTGGCCCAATTCCATCATTGGTGGAGTTCAGAATGCTCTTTGATTGTAGGTAAACTATAAATCCCAGCAATAACAATTCCCAAATGACAAAATCAAATTTTTGAGTGGAGGACATAAATTGGACTGTTAGGTGTCTTGTGTCCAAATTTGGTGTCAATTCCCCCAGTGGTTTTTGAGTTCTGATGGTAGCACGAACTAACATTACATTTTTATTTATATAGACTAGCCCTGCCAGGCATTGCTGTGGCCCAGTCTGGCGATCTGGAAAATAAAGTAATGAGAAAATGTTGGTTTCTAATATATGTAATTTCTTTATTCTGCTTCATGTAGAGCAGTGGTTCCCAACATGTGGTCTGTGGACCACCACTGATCGACAAGAACTAAAATATGGTCCGTGGTCTCATCTTTACTGTTGCAATGAGAGTGACTGGCTCTCAAAACCCTCTTATAGTGCCAAGGCTTACTAAGTATGGTTTTCTGTAGGCAAGCAGATGGTGACAACTGGATGGCATGTGTTCCGTATCAGAAACTAGAGCTGATGTGGTCCATCCAATGCAATTTTCTGAATCAGCATCCCAAATAACCAAACTGAATCTAAAGTTGACCAAACACCGATTTGTAACCCTTTTGGTACTAATGTTGGAGAGTGGTCTCTGGTCAAGTGGTACCTAGTCAAGTGGTCCTTGATCAAGTGGGCCCTGGTCAAAGTGGTCTCTGGTGAAAGTTGTCCCTGCTCAAGTGGTTCCTGGTCAAAGCGGTCCCTGATCAAAGTGATCCGTGCTCAAGTGGTCACTGGTCAAAGTGATCCCTGGTCAAAGTGGTCCCTGGTCAAAGTGGTCCCTGCTCAAGTGGTTCCTGGTCAAAGTGGACCCTGATCAAAGCGATCCCTGCTCAAGTGGTCGCTGGTCAAAGTGATCCCTGGTCAAAGTGGTCCCTGCTGAAGTGGCTCCTGGTCAAAGTGGTCCCTGATCAAGTGGTCATTGATCAAGTAGTCCTTGGTCAAGTGGTCCCTGGTTAAAGTGGCCCCTAGTTAAGTGGTCGCTGTTCAAGTGGTCCTTGGTCAAGTGGTCCCTGGTCAAAGTGGTTCCTGATCAAAGTGGTCCCTGGTTAAAGTGGTCCTGGTCAAGTGGTCGCTGGTCAAAGTGGTCCCTGGTTAAAGCGGTCCCTGGTTAAAGTGAACCCTGGTTAAAGTAGTCTCTGGTCAAGCAATCCCTGGTCAAGTGGTCCCTGGTCAAAGTGGTCTCTGGTCAAGCAGTCCCTGATCAAGTGGTCCCTGATCAAGTTGTCCCTGGTCAAAGTGGTCCCAGATTAAGTGGTCCCTGGTTAAAGTGGTCCCTTATTTTGGTCCCTGGTGAAGTTGTCCCTGGTCAAGTGGTCACTGATCAAGTGGTCCCTGGCCAAGTGGTCCCTGGTCAAAAAAGGGTTGGGAATCACTGATGTAAAGGTTTGTCTTCTGTAAAGTAGGGAATAGCCTACTTTATCCAAGATGGATTTACCTGAGGATGCCAGAGAGGCTTTTGCATGCACAGCATGTGCTCTACCACTTTGTTGTATCTCCATCTCAATGGTACATCAGAAGTCAATAAAACTCTGTTTGAATTGTGAGTACTATATAGAGCATACCCAATCCTCCCTTGTTGTGCATTACAACAGAAAATGGGAAGACACTGGGAAATTATATCCTCCATTATTTGTGTTCTTTTCACCAACAAATGTCTGGAAAACTAGGATTTCTTGGAGGAAGGCTCTTGGTCCCATGCCCCGAATGTCTCCTTCTCACCAGTCGCTGTCTCCTGTTCTCTCTTCCCCTGTCTTTCTTTGCTTCTGAGTGATGCCTTCCTCCCATGCTACTTCCCTTTGAAAGTCAAATTATGCAGCCAATGTGGCAGAGAGAATACAATAAATGCCAAATGTGTTTCCCCTGCAGCAACGCGAAGAGCCCCCGCTGAGACCTGGGCGGCATGGAAGCCCTTGCTTAATATTCCGAAAGCGCATGGTGTGCAATTGATCTGGTGGCGCGGCGTGCCAAATGATAGCATTCTCCAGTCAGGAGGGGGGACCGGTTGGGTGGCAAAGGGAGCCCTTGTCACCGATGATGTTGCCTCTGGGTGTGACAGTTTATTGCAATGCTGGAAATTATGTAATTCTGCAGTGTGCAATGCTTCCTGATTCGTGTCCTGTACTTGGCTGAGCTTTGAGGGATTATTTATTTATTTATTTATTTATCTATCTAGCCGTCCCCTGCCATGCGTTGCTGTGGCCCAGTCTGTGTATATGTGTTTTGTGTGTGTATATATTTGTGTATATGTGTATATATGTGCATTTGCATTTATATATGTGGTTTTGAACATGCGTTGTAATGTATTTTTTTGGCTTTTGAAGTCCTTTCTGCTGTGTTTTTCAGTGTTTTTATGAGTGATGGTCACTCATTGGCCTGAAAGGTGTCTTGTGTCCAAATTTGGTGTCAATTCGTCCAGTGGTTTTTGAGTTATGTTAATCCCGCCAACGAACATGATATTTTTATTTATATACTAGCTTGGGGAACCGGCGCTGCCCGGGTGATTTGAGAAAGGCCTTGTGTGTTAAGGTTGGTCTTTATCAGTTATTTATGTGGTTTGTAGTGCTCTCAGGGAGTTAGTGAAGGTACTGCGAGTCCCATCGTCCATGGTCCATCCTCCTCCAAACGGCACCAGGATGTAGAGTGGGTCATGGGGGCTCTATGTGCCAAGTTTGGTCTTGATCAGTCATTGGATTAGGGTCTCAGTGGTTTCGGGAAGTGAGTGAAGTTATTTCAAGTCCCATCATCCGTGGTCCATCCTCCTCCAAACTGCAGTAGAATGTAGAGTGGGTCATGGGTGCTCCGTGTGTCAAGTTTGGTCTTTATCGGTCGTTCATGGGGGCCGCAGTGGTCTCTGGGAACTGAAGTGTTGGAAAGTACAAATCCCATCATCCATTGTCCGCCCTCCCCCAAACCTTATCAAGATGTAAAAGGGGTCATGGGGGTTATGTGTGCCAAGTTTGGTCTTGTTCAGTCATTGGATGAGGGTTGTAGCAGTCTCAGAAAGCGAGTGGAGGTACTTCAGGTCCCATCATCCATGGTCTGCCCTCCTCCAAATCGCAGTAGGATGCAGAGTTGGTCATGGGGGTTCAGTGTGCCAAGTTTGGTCTTTATTGATCTTTGTTGGGGGCCACAGTGGTCCCTGGGAACCAAACCATTTGAAAGTACTACAAATCCCATAATCCGTGGTCCACCTCCCCCAATACGCACCAGGACATAAAGGGGTTCATTGGGGTTATGTGTTTCTGATGGTCTTAGGAACCTCTTGTAGTACTAGGCAGAATTTGCATTACATCTGAACCGGCTGAATGACAGTGACAAATACATTTAAGACCATTGCGGGGCGTTCACAATTCTCTCCTTCCACCTACAATGGAAGGAACTACGCATCTCACGGGGAAGGGGGATACTTCAAAGTGTTAATAGCTTGTGTTTTGTCAACCCGCATTCATCAGCAGCTGGCCTCATTAAGCAAGAAGTTTTCTCTTTCCACTTTTTTTCCCTGAGCATATTTGGGTGCATTTTTCAATGACATCTTCAACAGCTTTGCTCTTAAGATTACACTGGAGACAGACTGTCAGGAATGAAACGAGAACTGCGGCCGAGGAGAGAGGAATCCAAGGTGAGCATTCCAGAGTCATTAGTTGGACTCCGATGTACCTTTCAGAGCCCCCGAGATAAGAAGGGCTTTCCCCTTCACTACGCCTAGAGGTGTCAGGGTAGCTGCGAAGGGCTAATAAGGCTCAACGCCATTGGAGACATCTGTTTTGGTTTTCATTTTTCAGTGTTATTATTGCTTATTGGGACATGGCTCAGGAATGCGAGCCACTCTTTTGAAGTCAAGAGTGGGACTGTAAGCCCAGAGGCGGTGCTGGGGTATGCGGATGACCCCGCCACCTAACCTTCCCGTGAAGCCCCCAAGAAGCCAGGGAGACCAAAGGGAGACTTCTGTTTGGGCAACGGACTGCAACAGAGGAAGAAGGCAAGCATCCACAAACACACTAATGGAGATTTCTTGGGTAGCAGGCAAGAGGATTATTTATTATTATTATTATTATTATTATTATTATTATTATTATTACTTTATTTGTACCCCGCTAGCATCTCCCGAAGGACTCGATGCGGCTTACATAGGCCAAGGCCTCAAAACACAACACAACAAAACAACACCTAAAGCACATTAAAAACAGTTAAGCAGTATAAACAACAAGCAATAAACAATACATCAAGACACTATAAAAACTGGTCCGGGCCAGAGTAATGGGTACAAGATTAACAGTGCTCATGTGGCAGGAGGTATGTAGGATTATAAAGTGCAGTGTGCATTGTGCAGCAATCTTAGTTCTATTAAAGTGCTTAAAGGACTTGGTGATAGGGGTTTCCTATTCTTGGAAGGCACATCGGAACAGCCAGGTCTTCAAGTTCTTTCTGAAGACTGCCAATGTAGGGGCCTGTCTAAGATCTTTTGGGAGGGTGTTCCAGAGTCGGGGGGCCACCACAGAAAAGGCCCTGTCTCAAGTCCCCACCAAACGCACTTGCGATGCAGGCGGAATCATGAGCAGGGCTTCTCCGGATGAGCGAAGTGAACGTGTGAGTTCATAGACGGAGATGCGGTCACGCAGGTAGGATGGTCCCAAACCGTTTAGGGCTTTGAAGGTAAGCACCTGCACCTTAAATTGGGCTCGGAAGATAAACGGCAGCCAGTGGAGCTCCTTGAACAGGAGGGTTGACCTCTCTCTGTAAGGAGCCCCAGTTAACATCCTGGCTGCTGCTCGTTGGACTAGTTGGAACTTCCGAGCCGTTTTCAAGGGCAGCCCCACGTAGAGCGCATTGCAGTAGTCCAATCTGGAGGTGACCAAGGCATGGACCACCCCAGCCAGATCATAGGAATGCATAGGAATAGTATGCATAGGAATTCATTCAATTTTTAAAAATTATAATCCGGCCCTCCAACAGTTTGAGGGACTGTGACCCGCCCCTCTGTTCAAAAAGTTTGAGGACCCCTGCTCTATAGGTTACGTGGAAACTATCGCGGTATCTCCCTTCTAACCTCCACTGGGAAAATCCTCATAAGAATCCTTGCAAACCGCCTTCTACCCCTCTCAGAAGACACCCTCCCAGAATCCCAGAATGGCTTCCACCCCTCCAGAGGAACAGTGGAGATGATCTTCACTGCACAGCAGCTCCAAGAAAAATGCAGGGAACAAAATCAACCTCTGTACATGGCATTCATTGACCTTGCAAAGCCATTTGACACAGTGAATTGCAGCGCTCTCTGGACTATCCTCCAAAAAAATCGGGTGCCCTGACAAATTTGTGAACATCCTGCGGCTCTTCCATGATGACATGATGGCAACAGCATTGATATCAAGCAGGAATTTGGAGACAGAGACTGATCAGACCCACCAAGGAGAGTCTGTTTGCCCTGGCGAGACAGAAAGAAGCACCCAAAGAATTTTCCCTAATTTTTCCCAATAAAAGTCTCACCAAGTTGAAGAAAAGCCACCGAGTTGTCTTTATTTCATCCCAGCTGGTACGGATGTCAAACCGCAATCCCTTGCCAAAGTTGACAAGTTTGGCAGGGCAAAAGAATACATTTTTATAGAAATACAGAACTGTCAAATTCAAACTTCCCGTCCCCCATCCCCTTGCTGGCTTTGCGCAGATTGGTTAGAGTCATCAGCTGGAGAGGAGGTGTGGACGTCTCAGGCTCGCCTTAGCCAATGGGAAAGCCAGAGCTGCTTCGGCTCCTCAGCCAATGAGGAGGGAGGAGGTGGTACAAGCGGGAAACAATGAACCGAGAGGAAAATGAGTGGATTAATGTGACTTAATGTGTTGTCCGATTGCCGGCAATAATCCGGAGATTCCACAAGCTGGCCTTGTATTGTCTTATGAGGGTGAAATATACAAAAGTGGCTGGTGCAGATGCCAAGCCCCGGTAATCTGTTATAGAACTCCAATACGCTGATGACAATGTTGTCTGTACGCATTCAGAAGAAGACCTACAAGCTACTCTAAACATCTTCACAAAAGCATATGAGAAGCTCAGCCTGTCACTGAACATTGAGAAAGCCAAAGTGCTCTTTCAGCAGTCACCAGCCAATCCCTCTCCAATGCCAGAAATACAGCTTAATATTAGAAAATGTTGATCATTTCCGCTACCTTGGCAGCCACCTCTCCACAAAAGTCAACATTGACACTGAAATACAACACTGCCTGAGCTCTGCGAGTGCAGCTTTTTTCCGAATGAAGCAGAGAGTGTTTGAGGACCGGGACATCCGTAGGGATACCAAGGGGCTTGTTTATAAAGCTACTAGCTGTCCCCTGCCATGCGTTGCTGTGGCCCAGTCTGTTGATCTGGGAAATAAAGTAATGAGAAAGTGTTGGTTTCTAATATATATCATTATGCTTGTGAGTAAACAGTATTTCTTGTTGTCTTTGTCAGTGTTGATGTGGAGAGTGTCTGGTTTGCCCACTCTGGAACATACAACAAATCATTGTCCTTCTTTAAGGGTCCCTTTCAAATCTATGATACTATATCTCTCTGTGAATTATATCTATCTATCTATCTATCTATCTATCTATCTATCTATCTATCTATCTATCTATATCAATGGCTGGATGGCTCTTTGTCAGGAGGGGTTTGATGACATTTTCTTGCCCTGATGAAGGGAGTTGGATTGGATGGCCTTAAGTATTTTCTGTTGGTTGTGGGGGTTCTGTGTGGGAAGTCTGCCCAGATTCTGTCGTTCATGGGGTTCAGAATGCTTTTGATTGTAGGTGAACTGTGAATCCCAGTGACTACAACTCCCAAATGTCAAGGTTTATTTCCCCCAAACTCCATCTGTGTTCATATTTGGGCATATTGAGTATTTGTGCCAAGTTTGGTCCAGATCCATCATTGTTTGAGTTCACAGTGCTCTCTAGATGTAGGTGAACTACAACTCCCAAACTCAAGGTCAATGCTCAGCAAACCCTTCTAGTATTTTCTGTTGGTCATGGGAGGCCTGTGTGGCAAGTTTGGTTCAATTCCATCGTTATTGGAGTTCAGAATGCTCTTTGATTGTAGGTGAACTATAAATCCCAACAGCTACAACTCTCAAATGAGAAATCATAATTTTTTGAGTGATGGCCACTCCTTGTGTTGTGAGATGTTTTGTTGCCAAATTTGGTGTGATTTCGTTCATTGGTTCTTTTGTTTTTAAGGTACTCATTATGCACAGAGCATGGCTGGAATCACTGGGTTGTTGTAGGTTTTTCAGGTAGGAAGAGACCTCGTCAAGAGCCTGACCACACAGGGTGAAAGCTGGGTCCATCCCTCTGATCCTGGGACTCAAGTCCAGTCAATGCAATGGAAGCATCCTGACTCACCACCTCCAAAGAAGGCCCGTGCCCAACTCTTGGCAGGCAAGGTCATGCTCACAGTATTTTGGGACCAGCATGGAGTAGTATGGATGGCGATCTTGATCACTGAGGCATACTAGACTTCACTGCTGTAGAAATTGCGGGAGGCCATCAAAACCAAGAGGCATGGCATACTCCCCAAAGGTGTCCGCCTTCTGCAAGTCAATGTGCCAGAAGTGAGAAGTGTAGAAGGAAGTGGAAAGGGCTTGGAGATGCTTGGAGGAAAATATGGAATATGAATGGAACCTATTTAGTCTCTTGGCTTCCCAGTTTGCCAGGTGTTATTAACATGTTTTTGGACCATTAATGATTTGGAGGCTCTCCCAGAATCTAGGAATCGGTGAGGCATTGCTGGGTAACATGGCATGTTCCAGGTAGTGTCACTTTCTATAATTATGCCATTCTGATCCTATCTATGGTGATGTCATTCATTCATTTAAGCCTGTCTGTTTGGAATTGCTCCCAGAGCTCCCGTTTGCATTATAGATGTGGAAGAGGAGAGCTGAAGACAATTTTTACTTAAGCGATCCCTTGTTGTCCGAGGATGATGATCCTCTAAGATCAGTGTGTTGGTGGTGGGTCTGTAGGGACTATGGCGCCCTATTCTTGATCTGCATCTCCTCCTGCAGTGAGGGCATTGGTTTCCAGGTGGAAGACGATCCCGGTCGGGGTTGGCTTGATGTGCCTTCCTCTTGGCACGTTTCTCTCTTTCACCCTCCATTCGTGCCTCTTCAAATTCTGCAGCACTGCTGGTCACAGCTGACCTCCAGCTGGAGCGCTCAAGGGCCAGGGCTTCCCAGTTCTTAGTGTCAATGCCAGAGCTTTTAAGGTTGGCTTTGAGTCCATCTTTCAATCTCTTTTCCTGCCCACCAACACTTCGCTTTCCTTTCTTGAGTTTGGAGTAGAGCAACTGCTTTGGGAGACGGTGGTCAGGCATCCGGACAATGTAGCCGGTCCAGTGGAGTTGATGGTGGAGGACCATCACTTCAATGCTGGTGGTCTTTGCTTCTTCCAGCACGCTGACATTTGTCCGCTTGTCTTCCCAAGAGATGTGCAGGATTTTCCAGAGGCAGCACTGATGGAATCGTTCTAGGAGTTGCATGTGATGTCTATAGACCAGGGGTCCTCAAACTTTTTAAACAGAGGGCCAGGTCACAGTCTCTCAAACTGTTGGAGGGCTGGATTATAATTTGAAAAATAATGAATGAATTCCTATGCACAGTTCACATATCTTATTTGTAGTGCAACAAACCCTTTGAAACAATACAATAATGAAAATGAAGAACAATTAAAAAATATAAGCTTATTAGTATTTCAGTTGGAAGTGTGGGCCTGCTTTTGGCTGATGAGATAGGATTGTAGTTATTGTTATGTGCTTTCAAGTCATTTCAGACTTAGGTTGATCCTGAGCGAGGGCCGGGTAAATTATCTTGGGGGGCTGTATCCGGCCCGCGGGCCATAGTTTGAGGACCCCTGCTATAGACAGTCCACGTCTCGCAGGCGTATAGCAGGGTTGGGAGGACAATAGCTTTATAAACAAACACCTTGGTATCCCTATGAATGTCCCAGTCCCCAAACACTCTCTGCTTTATTCGGAAAAAAAGCTGCACTGACAGAGCTCAGGCGGTGTTGTATTTCAGTCTCAATGTTGACTTTGGTGGAGAGGTTGCTGCCAAGGGAGCGGAAATGGTCAACATTTTCTAATGTTTCACCATTAAGCTGTATTTCTGCCATTGGAGAGGGATTGGCTTGTGAGTGCTGGAAGAGAACTTTGGTTTTCTCGATGTTTATTGACAGGCCAAACTTCTCGTATGCTTCTGTGAAGGTGTTTAGAGTGGCTTGTAGGTCTTCTTCTGAGTGCGCACAGACGACGTTGTCATCAGCATACTGAAGTTCTATAACATGTTATTGCAACCTTGGTTTTGGCTTTCAGTCTGCTGAGGTTAAATAGCTTGCCATCTGTCTGATAGATTATTTCCACTTCGGTAGGAAGCTTCCCGTCAACAAGATGAAGTATCATAGTGATGAAGGTGGAGAATAAAGTTGGGGCAATAACACATCTCTGTTTGACACCTGATTCCACCTTAAATGGGTCACTTTAGGAGCCATTGCTGCCCAAGACTGTTGCCATCATCTCATCATGGAGCTGAAGACAAAGAGTAGATCCAATGGGCACATTTCAGCTCAGATCAAGAAGCAGTCCGTAATTATTTCCTATGGCAGTAAGAGAACTTGGCTTATGGATATACAGAGTTGGGACAAAGGGGATGACTGAAGTTGTTTGGAAACGACGTCATGAGCAAGATCTAGTTTGGAAGTGAAACCGGTCTGGATTTGGTTTGTTTTGTTTATAAAGTGTGAGCGACACACGGATAAACCCGACATTCGTGGTGCTGAGGATGGAAGTAATTGTTGTTCTTAATAACACCAGTAAAAGCAGATGTGGGCAAGGAAGGCGTAAGTGGATGTGTGTGTGTGTCTACGTCTGTTGGCCCGTGTGTAAAATAACCCCACAGAGATGATTGCCTGTTGTTTTCCGAGTTTTCCGAGGCCCCCCGAATGGAACTCCAAATGGTTCTTTGTGGATTATTACTCTTGGATTTGTTTCATATGTATGTGTGTGTAAGAACCAGACCCAGCTAAACAAAGGAGGTGGGAGAGTTAACAGCACCGCGGGGTCTCCTGAACAGAAGCAATTTAACACAGGACTATTCTTCTCCGTGTGGGGCAACATGGAAAATTAATCAGGCAAGAATCCTTCCGCTAACCTCCAAGAACTTGTTTGGATTTCCTGCTTCTCTCAAGTGGTAGGGTGCCCACGTTCTTTGGAAAGAAAACCTAATAAACTAGCAGGATCTGAAAACATAATATGGGTTTTCTAGTACCATTTGGAATTAGAAGACATTAGCCATTGGTCATCACAATGGGTCTCAAAGCCAACCTTAAAAACTGTGGCATAGACACTGAGAACTGGGAAGCTCTGGCCCTTGAGCGCTCCAGCTGGAGGTCAGCTGTGACTAGCAGTGCTGTAGAATTTGAAGAGGCATGAATGGAGGGCGAAAGAGAGAAACATGCCAAGAGGAAGACGCGTAAAGCCAACCCCGACCAGGACCGCCTTCCACCTGGAAACTGATGCCCTCACTGCGGGAGAAGATGCAGGTCAAGAATAGGGCTCCACAGTCACCTACGGACCCACCAGAACACTAACCTTGGAAGACCATCCTACTCGGACATCGAGGGATCACCTAAGTAAGTAAGTAAAGTAAGGACTCCATGGCTATACTATAATGAAAGGTTCTTTGAGTGAAATTTGCAAATGCTAAGCAAGGGGCTTTGAATGAAATTAACAGCAAAAGAGAAATATACCCTTTCTCTGTAGAAAAGAAGCAACATGGAAGAAAATGTTTTTAAGAAACAAGATGTGACATGTAGAGGTCATACAAAGTTCAAACTCACATAGGAAGTTGTGTTGTGGTTAAGCCAAAGGTTGTGGTTAAGTGCAGAGTCTGCAGGTCCAAGAAGGTACTTTCCATCAAAAGGTCAAGGGAGGGGGGGCTAAAAAGAGAATACTTTCCATGACAAAAAAAATGTTCTTGTTTACTCAAGGGTATATAACGGTGTACAAAAGCCAAGGGGGCACGGCAGTCACTTGAAGGGTAGCATCTGCGTATGTTGCCAGGTCGTCCATCTTCTTCATGAAGAAACTAAAACAAACCTTGTTTTTTTATCTTTTTTGGGGGGGGACTGTCTCCTTCCTTATTTGCTCCCGTGATGTGGACCTAAGAAGACCCAATTTAGGGTCTCTAACAATATGACTCTGTGATTTCTACGTTCTGAAATGATCCTCTCAAACCACCCTTCAGTGAAATGATGAATTAAGGGGGACATATTTGCATAGGTCTACAAAGACATTTCCTCTATCTCTCTCCCTCCCTCCTGCTGCTGAGTGTTTTCATCCTTGGGGTAAATTGCACAACTGCTCATTTGGATGGCATGTTCTCCAAACCCAAGTGAGTATTTTTCTTCTCCATGATTTTCAGGTGTGGCAGGAAACTATTCTGCATCGGGCATCTTGTTTTCCCTCCCCCCTTCTCCCAGTTTTCCTTCAACTCATCCTTTTGGTATGCATGTTCCAAACAGGCAATGGGTTGGTATTGGGAGGGCGGGTAGAATCCATGCCAAGTTGACAATTAAAGTACGATGAAACGGTAAAGCTTTCAACAAAACCAAATGTGGCCAGGATTCAGGGCGCATGTGTTGTAGGCTAAAGGTTTAAGGTGCAGTCGGTGGTTCTCAACCTTCCTAATGCCACGACCCCTTAATACAGTTCCTCATGCTGTGGTGACCCCCAACCATAACATTATTCTCATTGCATCTT
The DNA here is from genome assembly GCF_025583915.1 of Anolis sagrei ordinatus. Taxonomy (NCBI): domain Eukaryota; kingdom Metazoa; phylum Chordata; class Lepidosauria; order Squamata; family Anolidae; genus Anolis; species Anolis sagrei. The sequence goes on from NW_026844589.1 coordinate 28,149,079, forward strand.
CATAATATAATATAATATAATATAATATAATATAATATAATATAATATATTGTATATACATATAATATTGATAATATTTTAATGTAATACAATATAATACTACTACTAATAATATGATATTATAATTATATATTTTATATTAAATAATATTACTAATAATATTACAGTATAATGTTATAGTACAATGTAATATATAATATTGAAAGGGTCTTTGAGTGAAATTTGTAAATGCTAAGCAAGGAGCTTTGAATGAAATTAACAGCATAAGAGAAACATACCCATTCTCTGTAGAAAAGGAGCAACAGGGAAGGAAATGTTTTTAAGAAACAAGATGTGACATATAGAGGTCGGAAGTTGTGTTGTGGTTAAGTTCAAAGGTTGTGGTTAAGCGCAGAGTCTGCAGGTACAAGAAGGTACTTTCCATCAAAAGGTCAAGGGAGAGGGGCTGGAAAGAGAGTACCTTCCATGACCTATTACTTGAGTATAAGAGTCAACAGAAAAAGAGGAGGGGCGCAGCAGTCACTTGAAGGGTAGTATCTGCATATGCTGCCAGGCTGTCCGTCTTCTTCATGAAGAAACTAAAATAAACCTTGTTTTTTTATCTTTTTTGGGACTGTCTTTACTTTTTACTTGTAAGCCGCTCTGAGTCCCCTTCAGGATGAGAAGGGCGGCATCTAAATGTCGTGAATAAATAAATAATAAATAATAAATAAATAACTGTAATTTTGCTACTGTTATGAATTGTAGTGTAAATATCTGATATGCAGATGTATTTTCATTCTCTGGACCAAATTTGGCACAAATACCAAATAGGAGGGGGATTGATTTTGTCATTTGGAAGTTGTAGTTGCTGGGATTTATAGTTCACCTACAGTCAAAGAGCATTCTGAATTCCATCAACAATGGAATTGGGCCAATTTTGGCACACAAAACATCCATGACCAACAGAAAAAACTGGAAGGGTTTGGTGGGCATTGGCCTTGACTGCTGGAGTTGTTCATGTACATCTGGAGAGCACTGTGGACTCAAACAACGATAGTTCTGGACCAAACTTGGCATGAACACTCAATATGCCCAAATGTGAACACTGGTGGAGTTTGAAAGAAATAGAGCTTGACATTTGGGAGTTGTAGTTGCTGGGATTCATAGTTCACCTACAATCAAAGAGCATTCTGAACCTCACCTATGATAGAATTTCCACACAGAACCCCCATGACGAACATAAAATACTGGAAGGGTTTGGTGGGCATTGACTTTGAGTTTTGGAGTTGTAGTTCACCTACATCCAGTGGACTCAAATAATAATGGATCTGGACCAAACTTGGCACAAATACTCAATATGCCCAAATGTGAACACTGTTGGAGTTTGCGGAAAATAGCCCTTGACATTTGGGAGTTGTAGTTACTGGGATTCATAGTTCACCTACAATCAAAGAGCATTCTGAACCCCACCAACGATAGAATTGGGCCAAAATTCCCACACAGAACTCCCATGTCTTGAAGGTACTCACTGGCGCGAGCCTCCCTCCAACCTCACACACTCTCCCTCGTCTGTATATGCACACCACACTGTCATACGCTGAGCACGCCTGCTCTCCCCTCTTTGCTTGAAGTCTCAGAAACAGCCCTCCCCTTGGTTGAGAGACTGGCCAATCACAGCAGAGGAGGGCTTTTGGTGGGAGGGTTTCCTGTCTGTTTCCAAAAAGGAAGAGAAGGACAGGCAGAGAGATCTTTAGCCTTCTCTGCCAAAGGGGTTCCTAAGACCAACAAAAATAGATAGATCCATCTATCCATCTACTCATCTATCTATCCACGCACCCATCCATCCATCCATCCATCCATCCATCCATCCACCCATCCATCCCCCCATCCCATCTCCCATCAATCCAAAAGTTGGAAGAGACCCCAAGGGCTACCTCTACCTATCTATCTATCTATCTATCTATCTATCTATCTATCTATCTATCTATCTATCTATCTTCTATCTATTCTGTCTCTGTCTGTCTGTCTGTTATCTATCTCTCACTTATCTATCTATCTATCTATCTATCTATCTATCTATCTATCTATCCATCATCCATCCATCTTCTTCTTCTTTCTACCCATCCATCTACCTGTCTACTCATCTATCTATCTATCTATCTATCTATCTATCTATCTATCTATCTATCCATTTATCCACTCATCTACCCATCTACTTATCTATCTATCTATCTATCTATCATCTATCCATCCATCCATCATCCACCCATCTACTCATCTTCCCATCCACCCATCCATCTACTCATCTATCTATCTATCTATCTATCTATCTATCTATCTATCTATCTATCTATCTATCTATCTACTATCATCTATCTATCTATCTATCTATCTATCTATCTATCTATCTATCTATCATCTATCCATCCATCTATCTACACATCTATCTATCTATCTATCTATCTATCTATCTATCTATCTATCCATCATCCACCCATCCACCCATCTACTCATCCATCCATCCAACCATCCATCCATCCACTCATCTGTCTGTCTGACTGTCTGTCCATCTACTCATCCATCTATCTGTCTGTCTGTCCATCTACTTACTTATCTATGTATCTATCCTAAGAGCATTAGAAATATATGTTTTCTGATGGTCTTTAGTGACCCTTCTGAAACCCCCTCACACCCCCCCCCCCGGGATCCTGACCCCCAGGTTGAGAAATGCTGAGTTAAAGGGATCTTCAGTAGCAATCTGGGAAAGAAACCAGAGGAATCACTATTGACCAAATAGATGGTGGCTCATTAGATGGTCCTAGGAAAAGGTAGACATTAAGGGGCCTTCTGGATGCAACCAATGGTCTATTGCATCCGACATCCCATTTCCTACAAGGGAACACCACAAATAAATCACAAAGACTTGATAAACTACACTTCCCAAGATTCCATTGCATTGAGTCATACCAGCTAAGGTGTGGTCAAACTACATTAATTCTATAGTGTAGATGCACCTCCACTTCATCTTCTCTCTAAATTTGAAGTTTTGATTCTAAAATATTTGGTGTGGGCGTTGCAAATGCTTCGGATATGGCTTCCGAATTTTTTATGATTTCCGAATCTTCTGAATTTTTTACACATGCCTAATAACTAGGATGTCAAGAGTCCTACGCCATTTGATCCAAGCAGCAGTAAAATGGACTGCTTGATGGGAGTTATTTGTTCCAAGGAGCTTGAGCAGGCTAATAGTAAGGGTAAAAATCATGATATTTACAAAGTAAAACAGCTTTTATGATAATACTGGAGCGTCGGAATAGCAGCAATGAGTGGGGAAAAAAATCCATAAACGGTTTGTCTCTTTATTACATTTTTTAAACCACCCAATGGCTGAAGTTCTCGCAATAAAGCAGAAATTAAAAACATAAAGTACAATAACAAAAAACAAACCGATAATGGAAAAGGTCAGATACGTTGGAGAGGAAACCAGAATCAGCACACCATTGAAACAAAAGTAAAATCAGCAGAAAGGATAAACCCCAGATGGAGTTAAAAACAAGCAAAACAACAGAAGAAAACAAGTTTCAGCTCAATTTTTTTCTTGAAAAGAGGGTGTTTATACCATTGAATGCAAAGATGTAAACAGAGGAAACTTTGGAGAGTGCTCCAAAGGTTTGGCACCACTACAGAGAAGGAATAATAATATCTTCTGAATAATGATAATAATAATAACATTTTTTCATGTCAGGAGCGGCTTGAGAAACTGCAAGTTGCGTCTGGTGTGAGAGAATCGCCCAGGGGACAACATCTTTGCAGATGTTTTTACTATCTTTGTGGAAGGCTTCTCTCATGTCCCTGCATGAATCATAGAATCATAGAATCAAAGAGTTGGAAGAGACCTCATGGGCCATCCAGTCCAACCCCCTGCCAAGAAGCAGGAATATTGCATTCAAATCACCCCTGACAGATGGCCATCCAGCCTCTGTTTAAAAGCTTCTAAAGAAGGAGCCTCCACCACACTCCGGGGCAGTGAGTTCCACTGCTGAACGGCTCTCACAGTCAGAAGGTTCTTCCTCGTGTTCAGATGGAATCTCCTCTCTTGTAGTTTGAAGCCATTGTTCCATTGCGTCCTAGTCTCCAGGAAGCAGAAAACAAGCTTGCTCCCTCCTCCCTGTGGCTTCCTCTCACATATTTATACATGGCTATCATATCTCCTCTCAAGCCTTCTCTTCTTCAGGCTAAACATGCCCAGCTCCTTAAGCCGCTCCTCATAGGGCTTGTTCTCCAGACCCTTGATCATTTTAGTCGCCCTCCTCTGGACACATTCCAGCTTATCAATATCTCTCTTTAATTGTGGTGCCCAAAATTGGACACAATATTCCAGGTGTGGTCTAACCAAAGCGGAATAGAGCATGGCTTCCATATTTATTTATTTATTTATTTATTTACTATTCTTGTATACCGCTGTATCTCAAGCCCGAGGGCGACTCACAGCGGTTTCCAGACAGTAAACAACAAGGACAATAAAAAACAGCAATAATTAATATACCATAACAGTTAAATTACACATTCCATTACTAGCTAATAAACAAACATCAATACACAGTTATCCCAAAACCCACCCCCGATCGCCTCATCATCCAAGCGTAATCCAAGTTCGACGTCCATTGTTCCGTTCCTATGTTCAAATTACCAGAATTGCACTGAATTACTCAAATGCCTGCACAAACATCCAGGTCTTCAACTTTCTACGGAATGTCATGAGAGATGGTGCCAGCCTAACATCTACAGGAAGGGCGTTCCACAGCCGAGGAGCCACCACCGAGAAGGCCCTATCTCTCGTCCCCGCCAACCGTGCTTGAGAGGCTGGCGGGATCGAGAGCAGGGCCCCCCCGGAAGATCTCAAAGTCCGGGTGGGTTCATAGGCCGAGATGCGGTCAGTTAGGTATCTTGGGCCGGAACCGTTTAGGGCTTTATAGGCCAATACCAACACCTTGAATTGGGCCCGGTAGCAAATCGGCAGCCAGTGGAGCTGGTGCAACAGGGGGGTTGTGTGCTCCCTGCGCTCCGCTCCTGTTAGAATCATGGCTGCCGCGCGTTGGACTAGTTGCAGCTTCCGGGCCGTCTTCAGGGGCAGCCCCACGTAGAGAGCGTTGCAGTAGTCTAGGCGGGATGTGACAAGAGCGTGTACCACCGTGGCCAAGTCAGACTTCCCAAGATACGGGCGCAGCTGGCGCACGAGCCTGAGCTGTGCAAATGCTCCCCTGGTCACCGCCGAGACCTGGGGCTCCAGGCTCAGCGACGAATCCAGGGTCACACCCAAGCTGCGAACCTGTGTCTTCAGAGGGAGTGCGACCCCATCCAACACAGGCTGTAACCCTATACCCTGTTCGGCCTTGCGACTGACCAGGAGTACCTCTGTCTTGTCTGGATTCAATTTCAATTTGTTCGCCCTCATCCAGACCGTCACAGCGGCCAGGCACCGGTTCAGGACCTCGACAGCCTCCTTAGTAGCAGGTGGAAAGGAGTGACAGAGTTGGACATCATCTGCGTACAGATGACACCGTACCCCGAAACTCCGGATGATCTCACCCAGCGGCTTCATGTAGATGTTAAACAGCATGGGAGACAGAATAGAACCCTGAGGAACCCCACAAGACAATGGTTGTGGGGAAGAACAGGTGTCCCCCAATAACACCTTCTGGGAACGACCCTCCAGAAATGACCGGAGCCACTGCAAAACAGTGCCTCCGAGACCCATTTCCGCAAGGCGCCCCAGAAGGATACCGTGGTCGACGGTATCGAAGGCCGCTGAGAGGTCCAGAAGCACCAACAGGGACACACTCCCCCTGTCTAGCTCCCGGCGCAGATCATCCACTAAGGCGACCAAGACCGTCTCGGTTCCATGTCCCGGTCTGAAACCAGACTGTGCCGGATCCAGATAATCCGTGTCTCTCAAGAATACCTGGAGTTGTGAGGCCACCACGCTTTCCAGGACTTTGCCCAAAAAGGGAAGATTGGAAACTGGCCGAAAGTTGTCAAATTTAGTGGGGTCCAGTGATGGTTTCTTCAACAGCGGTTTTATTATAGCTTGTTTTAAGCTCGCTGGAATTTTGCCTTCCCGAAGGGAGGCATTAACCACCACCTTCACCCACTCGGCCAATCCCCCTCTGGCCTCTTTTAGAAGCCAGGATGGGCAGGGGTCTAGGATGCATGTGGTTGCTCTCATCCCTCCAAGCACCTCGTCCACATCCTCAGGTTTCACCAATTGAAACGAATCCATCAAAATCGGACAGATAGGTGTTCTCGTCATTCTGATTGGATGTTCTCCTTCTTTGGGTATTTTTTGAATTCTCTCTCTAGCGCCTCTATGTTATCGTTTAGGTCTTTCTCTTTCTGTTTTTTCTGTTTGTATTTCCTGCTGTTTTGTTGTATAAATAGCCCTCTCATATACGCTTTGCTGGCGTCCCATATAATGTCTTTGGGCGTGTTTTCCTTATCGTTTAATTGGAAAAACTCCGCAAGTAATTCCTTGTTCTTTTTGATGTCCTCCTCTGTTCTCAGCAGGTATTCACTTAGCCTCCATCTATTTCTTTCCCTTTTATGATTTATTATCATTTCGTTGTCTCGTTAGGTAGTCTCTTATTCAGTCGTTTTGTTCTGATTTTTTGTTTGTGTGCTTGTTTGTGTTTGTATTAGTTTTTGGGGCGTGTTTACAGTCTCTTTGGTGTCATGTCTTGGTTATTTTTTTAACGTTCTGTGGCCCATTGGTGTTGTTTTTGTATGTTGTTCGATGGGCATCTAGGATGGACGTGGTCGGCCTCATTCCTCCAAGTATCTTGTCCACATCCTCGGGCTTCACCAATTGAAATGAATCCATCAAAATAGGACAAGCAGGTGCTCTTGTTACATCCACAGAGACTGCATTTAACATGGTGTCCAGACTAGAACGGATCAAAGCGACTTTGTCTGCGAAGAACCGAGCAAAAGCTTCACAGCGAGAGGTCGAGTTGTCAGGGATCCCACCTTGGGTGGTGGGATTCAAAAGGCCTCTGACAATCCGAAACAACTCAGCCGGACGGTTCTTTGCAGACGCAATAGTGGCCGCAAAGAACGCCTTCTTTGCGGCTTTTATTGCCGCGGCATATGCCCTCAGAAAGGACACAAACCGTGTTCGATTTGGCTCGCTCGGGTCCGAACGCCACACACTCTCTAGTTCCCTCTTCCTTCGCTTCATCACTGCCAGCTCCTCAGTGAACCAAGGCGCTGGTTTAGCTCGGCTACTTGAGAGGGGACTTTCCGGAGCGATCGTGTCAATTGCCCTAGTCATCTCCCCATTCCAGAGAGCAACCAGGGCGTCGACAGGGTCACCTACCGAGGCGGCGGGAAACTTCCCAAGAGCCGTCAGGAATCCATCCGGATTCATAAGCCTCCTGGGGCGGATCTAGACACTATGCTCCTATTGATGCAGGCCAAAATCCCATTGGCTTTTTTTGCCGCCACATCACATTGTTGGCTCATGTTTAACTTGTTGTCCACGAGGACGCCAAGATCTTTTTCACACGTACTGCTCTCGAGCCAGGCATTGTCCCCCATTCTGTATCTTTGCATTTCGTTTTTCCTGCCAAAGTGGAGTATCTTGCATTTGTCACTGTTGAACTTCATTTTGTTAGTTTTGGCCCATCTCTCTAATCTGTCAAGATCGTTTTGAATCCTGCTCCTGTCCTCTGGAGTATTGGCTATTCCTCCCAATTTGGTGTCGTCTGCAAACTTGATGATCCTGCCTTCTAACCCTTCATCTAAGTCATTAATAAAGATGTTGAACAGGACCGGGCCCAGGACGGAACCCTGCGGCACTCCGCTCGTCACTTCTTTCCAAGATGAAGAGGAAGCATTGGTGAGCACCCTCTGGGTTCGTCCATTTAACCAATTACAGATTCACCTCACCGTAGTTTTGCCTAGCCCACATTGGACTAGTTTCCTTGCCAGAAGGTCATGGGGACCTTGTCGAAGGCCTTACTGAAATCCAGGTACGCTACATCCACGGCATTCCCCGCATCTACCCAGCTTGTAACTCTATCAAAAAAAGAGATCAGATTAGTCTGGCATGACTTGTTTTTGATAAATCCATGTTGACTATTAGCGATGACCGCATTTGTTTCTAAGTGCTTGCAGACCACTTCCTTAATAATCTTCGAATCCGGGGAGAGGCGGATGAGATCCCTCTATCAGCTCCAGCTCCTCATGCGGGGACATGAGAGAAGCCTCCCACAAGGATGATAAAACATCAAATCATCCGGGTGTCCCCTGGGCAATGTCCTTGCAGACAGCCAATTCTCTCACACCAGAAGCGACTTGCAGTTTCTCAAGTCGCTCCTGACACGACAAAACAAAACAAAAAACAAGGGTTTAACCACTGCACCACGGGGGCTCCTAATAATAATAATAATAATAATAATAATAATAATAACAACAACAACTTTATTTATATTCTGCCCTTCTCCCCTAGGGAATTCAGAGCAAATTACAGCATTGCCATACATTGGCAAACATTCAATGCCTTTACAATCATGTATAATGAGACACACAAACAGAAACAAAGGCGGAGGCTTCTTTCATTTCCAACATCAATAGGAGTCTAGTGTCTAGATCCAGGGAAGTCATGCTCTCCATGTTCTATTCTGCCTTGGTTAGACCACACCTGGAATATTGTGTCCAATTCTGGGCACCACAATTAAAAGAGAGATACTGGAATGTGTCCAGAGGAGGGCGACTATAATGATCAAGAATCTGGAAAACAAGCCCTATGAGGAGCGGCTTAAAGAGCTGGGCATGTTTAGCCTGAAGAAGAGAAGGCTGAGAGGAGACATGATAACCATGTATAAATATGTGAGATGAAGCCACAGGGAGGAGGGAGCAAGCTTGTTTTCTGCTGCCCTGGAGACTAGGACGCCTTCAAACTACAGGAAAGGAGATTTCACCTGAACATTAGGAAGAACTCCCTAATTGTGAGAGCTGTTCAGCAGTGAAACTCTCTGCCCCGGAGTGTGGTGGAGGCTCCTTCTTTGGAGGCTTTTAAACAGAAGCTGGATGGCCATCTGTTGGGGGTGCTTTGAATGCAATTTTCCTGCTTCTTGGCAGAATGGGGTTGGAGTGGATGGCCCATGAGGTCTCTTCCAACTCTATGATTCTATGATTCTGGAGGCAGTGCTCATCTGTGGCTCTGGGGAGATGATTTCTATATTTACAAGCTGAGGAGTCTGCATTGTCATCTCATGGTCATGTGGCTGGCAAGATTGCTTGGAGCATCTCTTTGCCTTTTCTCGCTGAAGTGCAAACCTACTTATCTACTAGTCTCACATTTACATGTTTTCGAATTGCTAGATCGGCAGGAGCTAGGGTTGACAGATGGGAGCTCACCCCATCTCGCGGATTCAAACTGCCGACCTTCAGGTCAGCAGTTTAGTAGCATCGAGGAAACCAAAGTGCTCTTCCAGCAGTCACCAGCCAAATTGGTCAAAAGCTGCCACGAAGCATTCTCAAGGAAGATATTCAACTATCCTTTGACCAGTGTAGAAGTACATGTGGTAACTTGTGAAAGCATGTTCTGTCTGTACAACCCTGCCTTTATGTTTCCCTCTGCAATGCTGGTCACAGCTGACCTCCAACTGGAGCGCTCAAGGGCCAGGGCTTCCCAGTTCTCAGTGTCTATGCCAGAGTTTTTAAGGTTGGCTTTGAGCCCATCTTTAAATCTCTTTTCCTGTCCACCAACATTCCGTTTTCCGTTCTTGAGTTCGGAGTAGAGCAGCTGCTTTGGGAGATGTTGGTCAGGCATCCGGACAACGTGGCCGGCCCAGCGGAGTTGATGTTGGAGGACCATCGCTTCAATGCTGGTGGTCTTTGTTTCTTCCAGCACACTGACGTTTGTCCGCTTGTCTTCCCAGGAGATTTGCAGGATTTTCCGGAGGCAGCGCTGATGGAATCGTTCCAGGAGTTGCATGTGACGTCTGTAGACAGTCCACGTCTCACAGGCATATAGCAGGGTTGGGTGGACAGTAGCTTTATAGACAAGCACCTTGGTATCCCTACGGATGCTCCTCAAACACTCTCTGCTTCATTAGGGAAAATGCTGCACTTGCAGAGCTCAGGCGGTGTTGTATTTCGGTGTCGATGTTGACTTTGGTGGAGAGGTGGCTGCCAAGGTAGCGGAAATGGTCAACATTTTCTAATGTTACACCATTAAGCTGTATCTCTGGCATTGGGGAGGGGATGGCTGGTGACTGCTGGAACAGCACTTTGGTTTTCTTGATGTTCAGTGACAGGCCAAGCTTCGTGTATGCTTTTGCGAAGGTGTTTAGAGTGGCTTGTAGATCTTCTTCTGTATGCGCACAGACAACATTGTCATCAGCATACTGGAGTTCTATAACAGATGTTGTAACTTTGGTTTTGGCTTTCAGTTTGCTGAGGTTAAACAGCTTGCCATCTGTCCAACAGATGATTTCCACTCCGGAGGGAAGCTTCCCATCAACAAGGTGAAGTATCATAGCGATGAAGATGGAGAATAGAGTTGGGGCAACAACACATCCTTGTTTGACACCCTGTTTGACATCATGAATCCTATGGTGTAGCTGTACCCTGGAGATTGTCCCATCTCAAATCACAACTGATCTGTTTTATGTTGCTGCTGCAACAACAGCTTTTCAACAAGCAAATGCTGAGTTTTGAGCTTCTAAATGTTATGAGAGATATAAGAGAAGCAAAAGGTGGATCTGATGGTTTTTGTTTCCATGCCAAGTCGGCATTGTTGTCAGTTGACTACAAGGCCAAAACATTCAAAGGGAAGATTCTGGGGATGTGATATGCTGTGTAGGAGTGGCTGCTTGATCCCACAAAGTACCTGGAAAAAATGACAAAGCAGGATATATATACATACTGTAAACATATACACAAAAAGCATTAGCAATCTCTTGTAGGCAACCAAGATGGCTTCTGCTGATAGGAGGTGGCCCTTGAGGCTTCTCACGCCTACTCTTGGCAAACCCGAAGCAGTGACTCACAGCAACAAGCCCTCCAAAAGCAGGAGCAGCCATGGCGAGGAGAGGAATTGGCAACGGCTACTGACTTTTGAAGGTCTTTAATGTGACTTAGGATGAGTCACATGATCCCAGGAGGAAGGGATTTATGCCAGACGAGGCAGACATACTCAACAATTGAGTAGGACAAGGCCAGGGTTGATGTTCTTATTAATTTGGGGTCTTCTGAGTCCTTCTCAATGGGTGACACAATCTAGGGACACATACTTCTCCCATCTTTTTAAACAACTGTAAACACCTTGCTTGTAGAAGTCAACAAATTGCTTCAAAAGCCATGCAGTGACTTCAGAAATCAGAGTTTCATCATCTGAAAAACGCTTGCCGTTCCAAAATAAATTCATGGCTGGAAAGGGGTGGAAGTCAAATGGTGGAAGGTTGGGTGAATAAGAAGGATGCGGTCGAATTCCAAAGCCACAGGAGGATGCTTCGTCCATTTGTGAACGGGTGCATTGTCTTGCAGAAGGTGGACCCTTTGGTGAGTATGCCACATCCAAACCATGGTGAGCATCGTTTGGATGGCCTCCTGCAATGTCCACAGCAGAGAAGCCTAGTCTGCCCCAGTGGTCATGGTCCCCTTTGCTAGGAAATCCACCCATACTCCTCCATGTTGGTCCCAAAATACTGTGAGCATGACCTTGCCTGCCGAGAGTTGGGCACGTGCCTTCTTTGGAGGCGGTGAGTCAGGATGCTTCCATGGCATTGACTGGACTTGAGTCTCAGGATCAGAGTGATGGACCCAGTTTTCCTCCTGTGTGGTCACTGTGCTGGTACGGCTGTACCAAGAGCTCCAACTTTATTTTCTTTCTGTTATCTGTTTTGCAGTCATAGGACAGGCCTCCTGTCCATCATAATTAAGCTTTGGTTCCGCCCCTTGTTCTGGGCTCTGGGAGGGAAAGGAGCCATTTTTGGGCAGTCTCACACAAGGTAGCTAAGCTATAGGACATAGACCAGCTCGTCCCGTAGAAAAGCTTCCTTTCTCAAGAGCATCCAGGGCTGTTTTCCTGGAAATCTTTGGAGACTCTTAAGATTGTTTCCCCCCGGAAAGTCTTAAGGGTTGAAGCTTTTGTACAGGGGAAGCTTGCACACGTCCTGTACATTAGCTTTCCTTGCTGAGACTAACTAAAAATGGCTCCCTTCCCTTCCCAATTGCCCTGAGCAAGGGGCGGGACCAAAACTTAACGATGATGGACAGGTGACTTGCCCTATGACTGCAACCAAAGGAAGCCACCCATCTGCAGAGTCCCTGACTGCAAGCAAACATTTAATACAAAGCAAATAAAGTGGGAGGTCCTGGTACAGCCGTACCAGCACAAATACAGTAAATAAACAAACAAACAAATAAATAAATGTCTTTTCCTTGAATTGGAAACTGCGCGCCATGCTGTCATGCCGGCCTCATGACGTTTGACAATACATTGTGTTTACTCAGTCTTCGAGGAGGCTCTTTCTGTGTCCCCCATGCTGGCCACATGACCTTGGAGGTGTCTACGGACAACGCCGGCTCTTTGGCTTAGAAATGGAGATGATCTGGAGTTTCGGGGTGCGGTGTCATCTGTACGGATGATGTCCAACTCTGTCACTCCTTTCCACCTGCTACTAAGGAGGCTGTCCAGGTCCTGAACCGGTGCCTGGCCGCTGTAACGGTCTGGATGAGGGCGAACAAATTGAAACTGAATCCAGACAAGACAGAGGTACTCCTGGTCAGTCGCAAGGCCGAACAGGGCATAGGGTTACAGCCTGTGTTGGATGGGGCTGCACTCCCCCTGAAGACGCAGGTTCGCAGCTTGGGTGTGACCCTGGACTCATCGCTGAGCCTGGAACCCCAGGTTTCGGCGGTGACCAGGGGAGCATTTGCACAGCTAAAGCTTGTGCGCCAGCTGCGCCTGTACCTTGGGAAGTCTGACTTGGCCACGGTAGTCCACGCTCTGGTTACATCCCGTTTAGACTACTGCAACGCTCTCTACGTGGGGTTGCCTTTGAAGACGGCTCGGAAGCTCCAATTAGTCCAATGCTTGGCAGCCATGATGTTAACAGGAGCATACAACCCCCCTGTTGCGCCAACTCTACTGGCTACCGATTTGCTACCGGGCTCAATTCAAAGTGCTGGCGTTGGCCTTTAAAGCCCTAAACCGTTCCGGCCCAGACTACCTATCCGACCGCATCTCTGCCTATGAACCCACCAGGACTTTGAGATCTTCCAGGGAGGCCCTGCTCTCGATCCCGCCTGCTTCTCAAGTACGTCTGGCGGGGACGAGAGATAGGGCCTTCTCGGTGGTGGCTCCTCGGCTGTGGAACGCCCTTCCTACCGACATTAGACTAGCACCATCTCTAATGGTATTCCGCAAAAAAGTGAAGACCTGGCTGTTTGAGCAGGCGTTCGAATAATGAGTGCAATGATTGGTTAATGAACACTGGAATGGATCAATGGATGACGAATCTGGATCATGTTTTTGATGATGAGACGATAGTGAATGGCTATTGTAGTAATTCTTAATTGTTTATTGTTTATTGATTGTGTAATGTGTTAAGTTGTTAACTGTTTTTATACTGTAACATTGAATTCTGCTGTCTCTTATTGCTGTGAACCGCTGTGAGTCGCCTTCGGGCTGAGAACAGCGGTATATAAGTAAGGTAAATAAATAAATAAATAAATAAATGAGCACCAACCCCTAGAGTCAGACATAACTGGACTTAATGTCAGGGGAAAACCTTTACCTTTACCTTACCTGAATCGGAAGTATGAAACTGGATGCAGATGGTGAATTTTTGCACACCTCCCACTGATGTGACCTGGCTCCAATCTCTCGTGCTGGTGGCAAATCTTATCCACCACTCCCAATGTCTTCTTCCCCTCTTTCTTCCATTTTTTTTTGGTTTGGAAAGGAAGGAAATTGCATTTTGACAAAATAAACGTCCGCTACGCAGGCTGTAATCCGCATTAGTGTAAATCCCAATTAAAAGGCTCTCAAAAGCTATGACTAATCCCATCCAGGCTCCGCCGAGTGATGAGCTACTGTTAGCTGTCACTGCACTTGGAGGGAGTCGGACAGGTTTATTCCCACCACCCGGATAGCGAAAGAAAGGGACAGGAGATCAAATGGATTTCCCAGAGTTGTCAATGGCAGGGACAGGGATTAGGACTTCTCCAACGCATGGCAGGTTTTTGGCTTGGGAGTGGGCCTGGGTTTTGAACGCGGGCGGGCGCTCTTGCCCCAGCACAGTGTAGCCCTTCCCACCCATGCTTGTTGAAGCACCATGTAATCGGGTGGAATTGAAACACATGTCTAGACTCTCTCTCTCAGAAGAGGAACCAACTCTCAGGGTTATTTGCATGCATGCACCTAGGGAGGGACTTTTCTTTTCCCCATGTCAGCAAAACTTGCTCCTTCGGCCGACACCATGGAGCCAGGAGGCGGTAAGTTTACACATAATTAACAACGAAAACACTGTTCCACTTATCCATCCCGATGATTCTCTCTTGGCAGAGGGACAGATCCTGCCTCCAAAGCAACAGCTGAAGGGGGATAAGCACTTGCCAGCCATTGGTTAGAGCCGGGGTTGCCATCGCTTGAGGCGAGAGAAAGATTGTGGGCAGAATCCTGCACGTGCATAACAATTGTAGTTGCAATGTAGGTAAAGGTAGTCCCCTGACACTAAGTCCAGTCATGTCTGACTCTGGGGTGTGGTGCTCATCTCCATTTCTAAGCCGAAGAGCCAGCGTTGTCTGTAGACACCTCCAAGGTCATGTGGCCAGCATGACTGCATGGAGCGCTCTTACCTTCCTACTGATCTACTCACATTTGCATGTTTTTGAACTGCTAGGTTGGCAGAAGCTAGGGCTGACAGCGGAAGCTCACTCCGCTCCCCGGAATCGCACCTGCGACCTTTCGATCAACAAGCTCAGCAACTCAGTGCTTTAACCCACTGCGCCACTGTGCAGCAATTCCTGCCTTTATCCCTCTATCCCAGACATTGGAGGAGGGCCAATGTGGTCCTTCTCTATCTTCAAGAAGGAGGAAAAAGATCATAGAATCATAGAATCATAGAATCAAAGAGTTAGAAGAGACCTCATGGGCCATCCAGTCCAACCCCCTGCCAAGAAGCAGGAATATTGCATTCAAATCACCCCTACAGATGGCCATCCAGCCTCTGTTTAAAAAGCTTCCAAAGAAGGAGCCTCCACCACAATCCGGGGCAGAGAGTTCCACTGCTGAACGGCTCTCACAGTCAGGAAGTTCTTCCTCATGTTCAGGTGGAATCTCCTTTCTTGTATTTTGAAGCCATTGTTTCGCGTCCTAGTCTCCAGGAAAGCAGAAAACAAGCTTGCTCCCTTCTCCCTGTGGCTTCCTCTCACATATTTATACATGGCTATCATATCTCCTCTCAGCCTTCTCTTCTTCAGGCTAAACATGCCCAGCTCCTTAAGCCGCTCCTCATAGGGCTTGTTCTCCAGACCCTTGATCATTTTAGTCGCCCTCCTCTGGACACATTCCAGCTTAGAGTCAACATCTCTCTTGAATTGTGGTGCCCAGAATTGGACACAATATTCCAGGTGTGGTCTAACCAAGCAGAATAGAGGGGTAGCATTACTTCCCTAGATCTAGACACTATGCTCCTATTAATGCAGGCCAAAATCCCATTGGCTTTTTTTGCCACCACATCACATTGTTGGCTCATGTTTAACTTGTTGTCCACGAGGACTCCAAGATCTTTTTCACACTGCTCTCGAGCCAGGCGTTGTCCTGCATCAATAGGAGTCTAGTGCAGTGTTTCTCAACCTGGGGGTCGGGACCCCTAGAGGGGTCATGAGGGGGTGTCAGAGGGGTCACCAAAGACACAGTATTTTCTGTTGGTCATGGGGGTTCTGTGTGGAAAGTTTGACTCAATTTTGTCATTGGTGAGGTTCAGAATGCTCTTTGATTGTAGGTGAACTCTAAATCCCAGCAACGACAACTCCCAAATGTCAAGGTCTGTTCTCCCCCAAACTCCACCAGTGTTCACATTTGGGCATATTGAGTATTCATGCCCAGTTTGGTCCAGATCCGTCATTGTTTTAGTCTACAGTGCTCTCTGGATGTAGGTGAACTACCACTCCCAAACTTAAGGTCAATGCCCACCAAACCCTTTCAGTAATTTCTGTTGGTCATGGAAGTTCTGTGTGCCAAGTATGGTTCAGTTCCATCATTAGTGGAGTTCAGAATGTTCTTTGATTGTAGGTGAACTATAAATCCCAGCAACTACAACTCCCAAATGACAAAATCAACCCCTCCCCAAACCCCACCAGTATTCCAATTTGGGCATATTGGGTATTTGTGCCAAATTTGGTCCAGTGAATGAAAATGCATCCTGAATATCTGATATTTACATTACAATTGATAACAGTAGCAAAATGACAGTTATGAAGTAACAATGAAAATAATTTTATGGCTGGGAGTCACCACAACATGAGGAACTGTATTAAGGGGTCATGGCATTAGGAAGGTTGAGAACCACTGGTCTAGTGTCTAGATTTAGGGAAGTCATTCTCCCCATGCTCTCTTCTGCCTTGGTTAGACCACACCTGGAATACTGTGTCCAATTCTGGGCACCACAACTGAAGAGATATAAACCACTGAGCTGCTAAGCTTGTTGACCAAAAGATCGCAGGTTCGAATCCGGGGAGCGGCGTGAGCTTCTGCTGTCAGTCCCAGCTTCGAAAACATGCAGATGTGAGTAGATCAATAGGTACTGCTCCGGCAGGAAGGTAAGGGCGCTCCATGCAGTTATGACAGCCGCATGACCTTGGAGGTGTCTATGGACAACGCCAGCTCTTTGGCTTGGAAATGGAGATGAGCACCACACCCCAGAGTCGAACACGACTAGACTTAATGTCAGGGGAAAACCTTTACATTTACCTTTTATTGACAAGCTGGAATGTGTGCAGAGGAGGGCAACTAAAATGATCAAGGGTCTGGAGAAGAAGCCCTATGAGGAGCGGCTTAAAGAGCTGGGCATGTTTAGCCTGAAGAAGAGAAGGCTGAGAGGAGGCATGATAACACCACAATTCAAGAGAGATATTGACAAGCTGGAATGTGTCCAGAGGGCGACTAAAATGATCAAGAGTCTGGAGAGCAAGCCCTATGAGGAGTGGCTTAAAGAGCTGGGCATATTTAGCCTGAAGAAGAGAAGGCTGAGAGGAGATATGATAGCCATGTATAAATATGTGAGAGGAAGTCATAGGGAGGAGGGAGTGAACTTGTTTTCTGCTGCCCTGGAGACTAGGATGCAATAGAGCAATGGCTTCAAACTACAAGAAAGGAAATTCCATCTGAACATTAGGAAGAACGTCCAGAGGAGAGCGACTAAAATGATAAAAGGTCTGGAGAACAAGCCCTATGAGGAGCGGCTTAAGGAGCTGGGCATGTTTAGCCTGAAGAAGAAAAGGCTGAGAGGGGATATGATAGCCATGTATAAATATGTGAGAGGAAGCCACAGGGAGGAGGGAGCAAGCTTGTTTTCTGCTTCCCTGGAGACTAGGACACAGAACAATGGCTTCAAACAACAAGAGAGGAGATTCCATCTGAACATGAGGAAGAACTTCCTAACTGTGAGATCCGTTCAGCAGTGGAACTCTCTGCCCCGGAGTGTGGTGGAGTCTCCTTCTTTGGAAGCTTTTAAACAGAGGCTGGATGGCCATCTGTCAGGGGTGATTTGAATGCAATATTCCTGCTTCTTGGCAGAATGGGGTTGGACTGGATGGCCCATGAGGTCTCTTCCAACTCTTTGATTCTATGATTCTATGATTCCTGACTGTGAGAGCTGTTCAACAGTGGAACTCTCTGTCATGGAGTGTGGTGGAGGCTCCTTCTTTGGAGGCTTTTAAACAGAGGCTGGATGGCCATCTGTCGGGAGTGCTTTGAATGCAGTTTTCTTGACAGGGGGTTGGACTGGATGGCCCATGATGTCTCTTCCAACTCTATGATTCTAATTACCAATGTCCGTTGAGTCTCACGTCAATACCGCACAAGATTATGGGAAAAATCATTATGGAAGTGGTCTGCTAACACTTAGAAAGGAATGTGGTCCTCACTAATAGTCAACATGGGTGTATCAAAATCAAGTCATGCCAGACTTCATCTGATCTCTTCTTTATCAAAATCACCCCAATCCCACCAGTATTCAAATGTGGGCGTGTTGGATATTTGTGCCAAATTTGGTCCAGTGAATGAAAATACATCCTGCATATCAGATATTTACATGACAATTCATAATAGTAGCAAAATTGTAGTTATGAAGTAGCAACAAAAATAATATTATGGTTGGGGGGTCACCACAACACGAGGAACTGTATTAGGAAGATTGAGAAATGCTGTTCTAGAAGCATTCTCTCCTGATATTTCGCCTGCATCTATGGCAGGCATCCTCAGAGGTAGTGAGATTTGTTGGAAACTAGAAGATGAGGTTTATATATCTGTAGAATGTCCAGGGTGGGAGGAAAAACTCTTGTCTGTTTGAGGTAGATGTGAATGTAGCAATTGGCCACTTTGATTGGCATTTAATGGCCCAGCAGTTTTCAAGGTCTGGCAAATGGGAGATTGGCTAAAGCTTCTTTTTCAACCCTGTTCTTTTTCGAGGGTGGGTTGGTGGGGGGGAGGTCATATTTTGATTTTGGTCTGAGAGGAAACAAACAAGGACATCTAATCACCTCTCAACAAAAGTTTGCTCCGGGCACTGTCAGGCCATTATATGCTAATCAAGGTGGTCAGTTGAAACATTCACTCCTAGCTCCAGCAGACAAGAGTCCTTTGTCCTACCCTGGTCATTCCACAGATATATAAACACTTTTTCCTAGTTCCAACAGACCGCACAACCTCTGAGGATGCCTGCCATAGATGCAGGCGAAACGTCAGGAGAGAATGCTTCTAGAACATGGCCATATAGCCTGAAAAACCTACAACAATCTAGTGATTCCAGTCTTTGAAGCCTTGCTTTGGGCAACCTTTAAGCAAAGGAGATCAGGGAGAAGTGGGACAGCTTTTGTGGGAGACGGGGCCCAATTCGTGGCATGCTCACGGCTAGTGCCACGAGGCTCTGATATTATCCGGCGCATGCAGAAGGGATGAAAAGGAGCTGGCCCCAAGGAGGCCCAGTGAGTCACGGGCAAACATGGGAGGGAGCAGAGATGCCCTGCTTTGAGTCTACTAATTTGACTTGAGAATCTTGAGTTGCCTTGCAGGTTAACTCAGTGGTGACTGTTCGCAGACTGAAGCATACGACTCTCTGTTGACTTTCCCTACTTCTTTTTGAGAGATCAGACTCACCACATCAAACTGTGTGAACTTCAACATGTTTTAATTAGTGACTACCCCCCTCTTACGAGCAATTATTGCTAGAAAAAAAAAGTTATTTGTACAAAAGTTAAAAAAACAATTAAGCAACACTTTGGGTGAAACACACAAAGGCTACGGCAATATCAAAGCCAATTAAGACATAGCGTAACCCCATTCAAAGCCCCGTCTGCCAAATGAATTGGAAGACTGCAGAAAACGGTCGTTGTCTGCAGGTAGAAGGAGCGGAGCAAAGAGGGAATTCCGCAACCTGGGAGCACTCACCGACAAGGCTGGCTCCCATATCTTGAGATTTATTTATTTATCATGTCAGGGGCAACCAGACCATTGTATTACATTTCTAATAGAACAAAACAAACAAACAAACAGGTTAAAAACCCCACAAAGTTTGCAAACTTGGTAGCTGATTAAATGTCCTTTGACCAGTATCTGGCCGCTTGGAGTGCCTCTGGTGTTGCCGCAAGGAGGTCCTCCATTGTGCATGTGGCAGGGCTCAGGTTGCATTGCAGCAGGTGGCCAATGGTTTGCTCTTCTCCACACCTCGCATGTCGTGGATTCCACTTTGTGGCCCCATTTCTTAAGATTGGCTCTGCATCTCGTGGTGCCAGAGCGCAGTCTGTTCAGCGCCTTCCAAGTCGCCCAGTCCTCTGTGTGCCCAAGGGGGGAGTCTCTAATTTGGTATCAGCCATTGGTTGAGGTTCTGGGTTTGAGTCTGCCACTTTTGGACTCTCGCTTGCTGATCTGTAGATCTTAGAAAACTATTTCTTGATTTAAGTCGTTGACGTGCTGGCTGATACCCAAACAAGGGATGGGCTGGAGATGTCTCTGCCTTGGTCCTTTCACTATTGGCTGCTACTTCCCTGCGGATGTCAGCTGGTGCAATACTGGCTAAACAGTATAATTTCTCCAGTGGTGTAGGGCGCAGACACCCTGTGATAATGCGGCATGTCTCATTAAGAGCCACATCAACTGTTTTCGTGTGGTGAGATGTGCGTACTCAGCAGCAGAGTAGCATAGTGCAAGGGCAGATGTCTTCACTGTGTCTGGTTGTGATCCCCAGGTTGTGCCAGTCAGCTTTCGTATGATATTGTTTCTAGCACCCACTTTTTGCTTGATGTTCAGGCAGTGCTTCTTGTAGGTCAGAGCACGGTCCAGAGTGAATCCCAGGTATTTGGGTGCGCTGCAATGCTCCAGTGGGATTCCTTCCCAGGTAATCCTCAGAGCTCGGGATGCTTGTCTGTTCTTAAGATGAAAAGCACATGTCTGTGTTTTAGATGGATTAGGAATACCTTGAGATATCATGATGGGACTGAGAAAGCCTTCCATGTTCCGTTTCTAGTCCAGACACATTGGCTGTGGGATGGTGAACATTTGAGTCCAACACATTTGGTGGAGAACCAGGCTGAAGTTTAGCCTGCAGAGGAGAAGATTGAGAGGGGACATGAGAGCCATGTACGAGGGTTGAATGAAAAATAATGCCTCCACCTTTGTATCTCCTCAACAGATGGCAGTACTGGTATGTGGTAGGTACTGGCTTGTTCAGTAGACTCTCCTCTACAACCCATCATGAACAGATCTTCCAATAGCCAAGCAAAGCAATAATGTGACTCACATGTTTTGTGAAATACCGATTATGCTTGAAATTTCTCTCTGAGTGATATAACGATCATCCTGAATCAATCTGTCAACTTTTTGCTTGTGAGACTCGGTGGTTGCTGTCACAGGACGTCCAACTCTTTGTTTGTAACACAAATCAGATGTTCCCACCTCAACATCTTTAAACTTACTTGCCCAACGACGCACAGTAACGACAGTAACTCACAGTAATCACCATAAACAGCTTGCATTCTCTGATGAATCTCCTTTGGGTTGACACCTTCTGCTGTCAAGAATTCAATGACTGCATGGTGCTTAAGTTGCATTGACCAACCATCTGTGCAGGGTTCCATACTTTGCACTTTAACAGCACAACCATTCAATGCTAAGGCTTCCCACCAAAATGGAGCTGTAGAGGAGAGTCTACTGAACAAGCCAGTACCTGCTGCATACCAGTACTGCCATCTGTTGAGGAGTTACGAAGGTGGAGGCATTACTTTCCATTCAACTCTCGTAGTTGGTTTACTCACAAACTTCATGTATTCCACGTATAGGTACTTTTCTTATCAATCCAGTTACAAGTAGATCTGAAGTATTTTTTCTGTGTAGGTAACACAGGGCATCTTTCTTAAAATCAATATTTCAGACTCCAAAGCATCTCTCTGTTTTGAGAGTCTATAATAGAGTCTTTGTCTAGTCTGAAAGTCCAATGGAGTCTACTTCCTACTGAAGTCCAAAACAAACTGTTTCTAAAATGGAGTCTGAGCCCTGAACAAGCCCAGACCAGATCACATGGTCTGCAGCCCCTCCCACAACAAAGAGTTAAGGTCAAATTGCATACCAATACTCACATATACAATGCAGTAAGCAATCTAAATTACGTACATAACAAATAACTAGTGGAAGCTTGAGAAGATTGCTTTTTCCAATAGTCAAAGGGTGCAATGGGAAATGAAGTCTGAGTCCTGAACAAGCCCAGACCTGATCACATAGTCTGCAGCCCCTCCCACAACAAGGAGTGAAGGTCAAATTGCATAGCAATACACACATATACAATACAGTAAGCAATCTAAATTGCGTACATAACAAATAACTAGTGGAAGCTTGAGAAGGTTGCTTTTTCTAACAGTCAAAGGGTACAATGGGAAATGAAGTCTGAGTCCTGAACAAACCCAGACCTGATCACATGGTCTGCAGCCCCTCCCACAACAAAGAGTTAAGGTCAAATTGCATACCAATATACACATATACAACACAGTAAACAATCTAAATTATGTACATAACAAATAACTAGTGGAAGCTTGAGAAGGTTGCTTTTTCCAATGGTCAAAGGGCGCAATGGGAAATGAAGTCTGAGTTCTGAACAAGCCCAGACCTGATCATGTGGTCTGCAGCCCCTCCCACAACAAAGAATTAAGGTCAAATTACATACCAATATACACATATACAACACAGTAAACAATCTAAATTATGTACATAACGAATAACTAGTGGAGGTTTCAGAGGGTTGCTTTTTCCAACGGTCAAAGGGCGCAATGGGAAATGAAGTCAACGCTTTTGTACACACACGCACCAATATATACACAGAGGAGTAGGGTTGAGAGTTGATCCTCAGCAGGAAAATAGGATTAGCCTCAGGAAATGACCATACAGTAGCCCTGCCTGCAGTGGTGAATGGCAGGCATTCTTCACACAGACAAAAACACATGCCCTACCTGGAGCCAAGAGTCGGAGGATGTTTTTGGAACTGTGCTTCTTGGAGCTGAAAGTCAAACATTTGGGGCAGGCGTACTCTCAGCAGAACAGAGAATTCTTTTCTGCCCAAGGTTGGGAACGCTGTGGGATAAAAGGTGAAATGTCATGTTTTCTTTTGGATGCTTCTGCAGGGAACATTTTTGCCTGGTATTCACATTCAGGACTTTATCGCACCAACCTACTGTTCTTCGACAGTGACAATACTGCTGCCCCACAAACTGGGACTGGGGAACTTTCTGTCTGAGGCTTTGGATGGAGTAAGGACCCTCCCTTTTCATTGCAAGAGAAGCCCCCACCCTGAAGGTGAAACTTACAGGGTATTCCTCCACCATATCCCTGCTTCTTATAATTTATTTATTCATTTATTTATTGTGTCGGGAGTGAACCAAAACAGTTGTATTGCATTAAAAACAAACAAACAAAACACAAAGTTTGCAAACTTGGTATTCTATTAAATGTCCTTTGACCAGTAGCTGGCCACTTGGAGTGCCTCTGGTGTTGCCGCAAGAAGGTCCTCCATTGTGCATGTAGCAGGGCTCAGGTTGCATTGCAGCAGGTGGTCTGTGTTTGCTCTTCTCCACACTCGCATGTTGTGGATTCCACTTTGTAGCCCCATTTCTTAAGATTGGCTCTGCATCTTGTGGTGCCAGAGCGCAGTCTGTTCAGCACCTTCCAAGTTGCCCAGTTTTCTTTGTGCCCAGGGGGGAGTCTCTCATTTGGTATCAGCCATGGATTGAGGGTCTGGGTTTGAGCCTGCCACTTTTGGACTACTGGGAATACCATTGTTTTTACTCTGCGGATCTTCGTTGCCAGTGTGATGTCTCTGTGCTGTCGCATGCTGGGCCTGTGCATAAGACTGTAGACAGGACATAAATTCTGTGTGCCCAACGGGACGCCGGGGCTGCCTCAGATTAAAGGCCTTTGGATTTCTTAAAACAGAGTCTTTAGATTGCTTAAAGGTTCAACAAAGTTCTTTATTATTGAAAACAAACAGGTACTTTAAGGCTTTCTTAACAGTCTATTGGCTCTCTCTCTCAAGCTTGTCCACAGGGAACAGGCACTATCTTCATAACTGTAACTAATGGGGAAATCCTTAACTTCTAATCTGGGCAGTCTGTCTTTGCCTCTGTTGGCGTGGAGCCCCTGCACCCGGTACCAACTGCTTCTGGCTTCCGCGAGTGACCCTTACCAAGCAGAGCTTTGTAGACTTCCAGGGGAAAAGAACTCAGGTTTCCGTGATGGCTGACTGAAGTCCTTCAGCAAAGGAACTGTAGGGCTGTATAATCCTCGGCCAAGCTATGGGACCTTTCTCCCCGGCCAAGCTGTGGGCTGTATATCTCCCCGGCCAAGCTGTAGAAGATGAAGCTTTCTACAGGAGCTCTTGGTATTATGTCCTGCACAAAAGGCTTCTCTGTGTGGACAGAACTCAAAATGGCTCCTATTCTTTCTAAAACCCAAAAAGGGGGCGGGACCAGGGAACCTAACTATAATAGACAGGTGGCTTGCCCTATGATTGCAGCCAAAAGAAGCCACCTATCTGCAGAGTCCCTGAAACTTAGGACTACAACAAACATTCAATGCAAAGCAAACAAAATTGGAGCTCCTGGTACAGTTGTACCTGCACAGTCTCTACTCGTCACTATTTTGTTGAGATTGGTCATTGCTCTCCTCCCAAGAAGTAGACATCTTCTGATTTCCTGGCTGCAGTCTGCGTCTGCACTAATCTTTGCACCTAGAAATACAAAGTCTGTCATGGCCTCCACGTTTTCTCCCTCTATTTCCCAGTTATCAATCATTCTTGTTGCCAGAATCTTATTTTGTTATGTTTAACTGCAACCCAGATTTTGCACTATTCTTCTTTCACTTTGATTAGAAGGCTCCTCAGTTCCTCCTCACTTTTGGCCATCAAAGTGATATCATCTGCATATCTAAGATTGTTAATGTTTCTTCCAGCAGTTTTCACCCCAGCCTTGGATTCATCAAGCCCCGCACATTGCATGTGTTCTGCATACAAGTTGTATAGGTTGGGTGAGAGTATACAACCCTGCCGTACTCCTTTCCCAATCTTGAACCAGTATGTTGTTCCATGGTCAAGAATAGGGCTCCAAAGTCACCTACAAACCCACTGCCAGGACACCAAACTTGGAGGACCATCATCCTCGGACTATGAGGGATCGCCTAAGTAAGTAAGTCCATGGTCAGTTCTTGCTGTTGCTACTTGATCCTTATACAGATTCCTCATGATATTGGCAATTTGGTCTCTCATTCCTCTGCCTTTTCTAAACCCAGCTTGTACAACTGGCAACTAATGGGGGAAAGAATGGAACCTTGCGGGATCCCATAGGTCAAGGGCCAGGGGTCCCAGCAGGTGTCCCCTAGCTTCACTGACTGGGTGCGGCCCTCAAGGAAGGAAAGATGTCTTTCATGAGACATCTGCTTGGAGATCTCCTCCCATCGCCCGAGTCCTTCCCTTATCTTTGGATAGCAAGGTCTCTCAAGAGAGGAAACAAAGCCGGGCCCAAAGGAGGAGTCATAATGGAAACACACCAACACCCATGTCTTTGAAGGCTCTTTGAGAGGTTGCTTGAGCCGCCCTGGGGATTAGTGGAGGGGGGATGAGGGATGTTGCATGTTTGATAGCTTCCAGTGCTAAAGCCTGAATCAATTCCATCCGGTTAATTGTGCCGGGTGCCAGCGAGCAAAGGACAGGTCGCCTGCTCGGGCAACATCTCCAGACAAAAGTTCTTTCTCTGCCCTTTTGTTGCGCACGACAAAAGCCGAGCTGGAAAGGATACAGCTGGGATCAGGCCCAAGGGCTGGTTGCTCCAGGGGGCCCTCCCACGCCTCTTTGCTCCGCCATTCAGCTCAGCTGGTGTGTGGCTCCTCCACAATAGAGGAACAAGGCTTGGTGACAATGGAGGGCCATTTGGCCAAGCTCTCAGTTGGGGCTGCTGCTTATTCCTTTGCATATTGATGGAGTGGAGGGCGGGAGGAAGAGCAAGAGAGAGGACCACTCCGGCTTTGTTAATGTGTTTCTCCAATTGCAAAATGGAGAAACGCACTGCACGTGTGGGGTGTAAGGCCTCCACTCAAAGGATGTCATCCCTGGTGACTCTTTGGCGGCTACGTCAACAACCACAATAAAGTCCAATGACTTGACAATGGGAAGTTGGTTGATGGGGGAAATTGCGGCGAGATAAGCAACCGTTTTTGCTCAATCTCCATCCATATGAAAGAAAGACTTATCGCTGGAATGAAATCTTGATCACGTTGGGGTTGTCAAATGGGCAGCTGCAGCTGACAGCATGGAGCGACGTTTCCATGCCAATGCCATGGTGACTCCGTTCGTGGTTTTAGTCTGAACTTCAACAGAGCTACTCAACATGCTGGCCTTTCTACCTAAAGTGCAGCTAGCAGATTCACCATCCTTCTCATATCAAATAGGTGCAAATATCAAATGGGTACAAAACTGATTTGAATGTATTGATCTGATTTATTTCCTGACGTGGTTTCTTTCGGGCAAGCCAGATTGCGTTTATTTTACGGTTTCGACTGAATATTGTATCCAGGATTCGGCATGCTGAGAATCTCTACTTTCAAACAAGAAAATATGTTTCTAATTCATGTCATGTCATGTCAGGAGCTGCTGAGGTTTTATATGTTTTTTTTATGAATTTGGTCTGAATTGCTTTAAATACTAATAATGCTTAATACTGTTTTAATATTGGATATTTAATATTTAATATTTGTATATTTTACATTGCATGGCGATGCTTTTAATGTTAGCAGCTTTGAGTCTCCTTATGGAGAGAAAAAGAGGGATATAAATAAATATAACAACAACAACAACAATTTATTTATTTTTTATCAAAAGCATTGCATAAATTAGTATAAAACTGATAAAAATAGAAGGAGCGCAGACAGCTAAATATCTTTTGATCAAAAATGGGCAACAGTGATGGCATTGTCAGTAGCCTCCAACAATTCTTCCTCTGTACATGAGGCAGGGCACAGTGGACAAGCATACAGATGTGGAGTTGTCTGTTCTGCTCCACAGTCACACAAGGTGTAGGATTCTTTTAGGTCGTACCATTTTGCTAGGTTGTCTTTTGACCTGCCACTCCGCTTCTGAGCCTGTTCAGGGACTTCCAAGTTGCCCATTCTTGGTTTGTTCCTGGAGGCAGACCCTTGTTGGGGGGCCATCCAGTTGGGATTTCCTGGTTTAGCTGCCCATAGGGATACCCTTGCTGTTGCTGGGGGACACCAATAATAGAAATAATAATATACTTCAGTCCTAAACACTTGGGAAGTGTTCGACTTGTGATTTTGTGATATGAAATCCTGCATATTATCTCATTTGCTGTGCCATGCCGTGTTTTTGTGTCAATAATAATAATAATAATAATAATAATAATAATAATAATAATGACTCTGGCACAAGCCAGTCAAAGTGGTCCCAGTGGTGATCGGCACATCGGGTGCAGTGCCTAAAGACCTTGGCTTGCACTTAAAAAGCATTGACAAAGTCACCACCTGTCAGCTGCAAAAGACCACCCTACTCAGATCTGCATGCCTAATTCGCCGATACATCTCACAGTCCTAGATACTTCAGAAGTGTCCAACATGTGATCAAATACAAAAGCCATCATAGTGATCTTGTTTGCTGTGTACTAATCTTGGTATGTGTCAAATAATAATAATAATAATTTTATTTATTTATCATATCAGAAGCGAATTGAGAATATAGTTATAATGTATTAAAAACCAACAAACAAAGTTAAAAACTTGGCATGAAGCTACATTTCCTATGACCAGAAGCTATGACGATTTCAAAGCACCCTGCTTGGGTGGTGATGGCATGATTCCCTGGCAATCCTTAGAGCTCGAGATGCTTGTTTGTTCTTAAGATGAAAAGCACATGTCTATGTTTTAGATGGAGTAGGAATCAGCTGGTTTTCCCTGTAATAAGCAGTAAGAGCACCCTAGAGCTTCAGAGCTTCTGTTCAACCATTTCAAAGCTCCCTGCTTGGGTGGTGATGGCATGATCGTCAGCATAGCTGAAACTCTCTGTCCCTTCTGGCAGTGGCTGGTCATTTGTGTAGATGTTGAACATGGATGGAGCAAACACACTCCCCTGAAGCAGGCTATTCTTTTGTTTTCACCATCTTCTGTGTACAATTTAGATGGATTAGGAATCAGCTGGTTTTCCCTGTAATAGTCAGTAAGAGCACCTAAAGCTTCAGAGCGCTTCTGTTCAACCATTTCAAAGCTCCCTGCTTGAGCAGTGATGGCACGATCGTCAGCATAGATCGTCATGCAACTCTCTGTCCCTTCTGGCAGTGGCTGGTCATTTGTGTAAATGTTGAACATGGATGGAGCAAGCACACTCCCCTGAGGCAGGCCGTTCTTCTGTTTCTGCCATCTGCTTCTCTGGCCCTGAACTCAACAAAAAAGCTCCTGTTTTGTAGCAGAGTAGGTGAGGTGGTAGTCCTTTGTGAAATTATACGTTTTTCTCACGAGAAGGCGATGATTTACATTCAACTGGCTTGTGCTGCCTGTTGGGCTCCCCTCACGTGGCTTGCAATGCCTGTCGGGCCCGGCGGGCCGGATAAATGCCCTCGGCGGGCCGCATGTGGCCCACGGCCCGTAGTTTGAAGACCCCTGATTTACAAGTTGTGTGGAGAACAAGCTCTATGAAGAGTGGCTTAAAGAGCTGGGCATGTTTAGCCCGAAGAAGAGAAGGCTGAGAGGAGACATGATAGCCATGTATAAATATGTGAGAGGAAGTCACAGGGATGAGGGAGCAAGCTTGTTTACTGCTTCCCTGGAGACTGGGATGCAATGGCACAATGGCTTCAAACTACAAGAAAGGAGATTCCATCTGAACATGAGGAAGAACTTCCTGACTGTGAGAGCCATTCAGCAGTGGAACTCTCTGCCCCGGAGTGTGGTGGAGGCTCCTTCTTTGGAAGCTTTTAAACAGAGGCTGGATGGCCATCTGTCAGGGGTGATTTGAATGCAATATTCCTGCTTCTTGGCAGAATGCGGTTGGACTGGATGGCCCATGAGGTCTCTTCCAACTCTTTGATTCTATGAGAGTGCCCATAATATTTTGTCTTTCAAAACCATCTTCTATATCAAGTTGAAACCACTTCAATTGCAAAGGCTCCTTCTGATGGAATCCTGGGGTTTGTAGTTTGCGGTGGTGCTTGAAATTCTTTTTTTTTTACGGAGTCTAGTCAACTCCCTTGAACTGCAACACCAAGAGTATCATCTTCCTTCTCAATTTACTTTCAGATGTTCCCAACTAGCTAGCCAAGATATTGATCTAATAGCTCTGATCTCTTAGATCGGGTCATGATTAATGATCAGGATGCCCAGCCCAGATGCCCAATCCAAAATCAATACAATGCAGCCATTCTCTCGCTCTCCTTTGTTAAGAATTAGATCACCATTCGCTGCCTACGCAATGCCAAGAATTTGGGGTGCATCTGCGTTTCTTTCTGGCGGAGGGAGATTTTTGTAACCCTCTGTTGGTTACCTGATTTCCTTTGTTCTTGCATGGCGAACGCTCTCCCCCTACTTTCCCAACAACAAAGGCGCCCATTGAGAGAACCACTTTGGTTTTGATTCCCACTCCCTCGTCGAGGTCGGCACAAAATAGCCTTCTGGCCCATCGAAATCGAAGAAGAAAGGAAAATATTTTCACCACATGAGTGAAAATTTGTCTCAGGCATTGGGTTTCCTGGTTGACCTCTATTAGGCACCACCTTGGAGAAAAGCTTCCTTTGGGCTGATTAAAGCAAACATTTTGTTTTGAGGCTCTTCTCCTCAAGGCTCGCTGCTTTCCTCCGGGCTTAGTCTCAAATCTCTTTCTTTCCTTCCTTCCTTTCCTTCTTGGCCATGCAGCCAATATAGTTACATTTTCTCTGGAGTTGGATCACACACAGGTCTGTGGTGTAAATAGCACATCTATTTCTCAACCTTCCTAATGCCGCGACCTCAATACAGTTCCTCCTGTTGTGGTGACCCCCAACCATAACATTCTCGTTACTACTTCAAAACTGTCAATTGTTATGAAGCATCATGTAAATATCTGATTTGCAGGATGTATTTTCATTCACTGGGAAGTCAATTTTTAGTATTCTCTTACATTCTGTGTGAATCATTTTCCAATATTTATTTGTTTTTCCACACGTCCACCACGGTACCTATTGATCTACTCACATTTGCATTTTTCGAACTGCTAGGTTGGCACAAGCTGGGGCTGACAGCGGAAGCTCATGCTGCTCCCAGGATTCGAACCAGTGACCTTTCAGTCAACAAGCTTAGCAGCTCAGTGGTTTAACCCACTGCACCACCAGGGGCTCCATTGGTACAAATTTGGTATGAATACCCAATATGCTGAAATTTGAATACTGATAGGGTTGGGGGGGGGGGGAGGATTTTGTCATTTGGGAGTTGTAGTTGCTGGGATTTATAGTTCACCCACAATCAAAGAGCATTCTGAACTCCACTACTGATGGAACCAAACTTGGACACAGAACTCCCATGACCAACAGAAAATACTGGAAGGGTTTGGTGGGAATGGACCTTGAGTTTGAGAGTTGTAGTTCACCTACATCCAGAAAGCACTGTGGACTCAAACAATGATGGATGTTGACAAACATGGCATGGATACTCAATATGCCCAAATGTGAATACTGGTGGAGTTTGGGGAAAATAGAACTTGACATTTGGGAATTGCAGTTGTTGGGATTGATATTTCACCTACAATCAAGAGCATTCTGAACTCCAACAACGATGGAATTGAACCAAACTTCAAATCTCTTTTCCTGTCCACCAACATTCCATTTTCCATTCTTGAGTTTGGAGTAGAGCAACAGCTTTGGGAGACGGTGGTCGGGCATCTGGACAATGTGGCTGGTCCAGCGGAGTTGATGGCGGAGGGCCATCACTTCAATGCTGGTGGTCTTTACTTCTTCCAGCACACTGACATATGTCCGTTTGTCTTCCCAAGAGATTTGCAGGATTTTCCAGAGGTAGCGCTGATGGAATCATTCCAGGAGTTGCATGTGACATCTGCAGATAGTCCACGTCTCACAGGGTTGGGAGGACAATAGCTTAATTGTGCTGGTACGGCTGTACCAGGAGCTCCAACTTCCTTTTCTTTCTTTGAGTGTTTGCATGTATTCCAAAGTTCCATGCATTTTGCAATAAGGTGGCTTCCCTTGGTTTGCAATTATAGGGCCAATGACCCATCAATTATCATTATGTTTTTTAGTTCCGCCCCTTTCCCCAGGGTTCAGGAAGGGAAGGGAGCCATTTTAGCTCTGTCTTATAGTTGAAAGCTTAGCTACAGGACATGAATCAGCTCCACCTGTAGAGAAGCTTCATTTCTTACAAAATTCCAGGGGAGAAACAGTTCCAAAGGACTCCAGCTGGAGAATCTACAAAGCCTTGACTGGTAGGTCTACTCGGGACCCAAGAAGCAGTTTGGAGCCGGGAGTAGAGCCCACACCAGCAAAGTTTAGAAAGTAGATTGCCCAAGGAGGGGTTAAAAAGGGTTTTCCTCTTAAAGAAAAGAAACAGTTCATGAAGCCAGTTGCCTGTCCCTTGTGGACAAGATTAAGAAAGCCACCAGTTGATTCAAAGCCTTGAAGTATTTGTTTGACTTGTTGAAGATCTGAGAAGTATTTGATTTTTTTTGTTGAAGATCTAAGCAATAATAAAGGACCTTGTTAAACCCTTCAAGCTTCTAAAGACTTTGTATAGGAAAATCCTTAGGGCCTCTCAGCTGAGGCACCCCGACTTCCCACTGGGCACGAAAAGCACATCTTGTTCAAAAGCCAACTGCGATAGGCCCAGCGTGTGACAGCACATCTATAAACAAGCATCCGTATCCCTACGGATGTCCCGGTCCTCAAACACTCTCTGTGTTGCATCCCAGTTCAAGAAACGAGACCATAAGATTAAATCCACCACACTGGACTGTAGGAAAAGCAATCCTTGTTTATTGATGAAAAATTGGTTACAAAAGAAAGGTAAATGCAAAGTCAAAAAGCCACAGAAAAAACACAGCAGTCAGTAGAATCTCTGAACTTGAGCAAAATTTCAAAAGCCACAATACAAGAACCAGGAATCTGTTAGCCTTTTACTAACCATGAACTTGATAACTAGAAGCCTCTGGGATTACCGGCCATGAAACACAGGAATTCTGCCAAGGCACAGCCACAGTCCCAAACGTTGCTTGATCTAAAGAGGCACCCAGCAGGAGGCCTCTTAAACCAAAGAAGCTATTTTTTGAAACGCCCCTTGACTTTGAAGCCTGGGCCTGTCTCTCCTGTAAACGATGTGACCTTCGTAGAAACTGGGAAACATTTCTGTCTCTAACTATCTGTTCTCTTCGGTCCTCATTAAAAACTCCAGGTGGAGAGATATCACCGCTGACCTCAGCATCAACAACAGATTCCACACTGTCAGGGTCAGGGAGAGCTTGCTCAGTTGGAAAAACTATCAGAGAATCCGGTTCACACAGATCAGGATCAGGCTGAACCCCAACACTCTGCTTCATTTGGAAAAATAGCTGCACTTGCAGAGCTCAGTTTTCTCACACCAGTAGCGACTCGCAATTTCTGCAGTCATTCCTGACACACACAAAAATAATATCTTCCAACTCTTGAATTTTTGGAATCAATCAGTCTGGCTTTCTCCACTTTCTTTTGGCCAAGAGGTCTCTGCAACTACCTGAAACCTGCCAAGGTAACTGCAACCCGATGATTCAAGAGTTGTGGTCATGTATGAGGCCAGTCATACATCCCAGGAGCTTTCGAAAAGCAGGGGAAGATCAGAAAAGAAAAGAAGGCATCGCCAGTCGGTTCTGCTCTTTGTCTGGGTGGTGAGAGCACTTGGTTAATTACAGAACCACAAGGATGAAACCTTCTTTTGGGTGTCATGGCGGAGGATGAGTGAGAGAAAAGGTAAACAAACATCCTTTGAAAGGAACGACGACCGACGCTTGGGCTGATCTTGGGACAAGAAGGCAGCTGAGCCGGAGCTGCAAAAAAGGAACAAGGGTTATTAAGTGCAGAGTCACGAAACCACAAGATGCAACGATAGAGAGGAGAGAAATGGAGAAGCCAAAGTGCTTAGTGCTGTGGAAAAGCATGCCAAACCAGGTGGCAAAGATCTCTTTGAGTGCCGTCAGCAAATCCCAATTGGAAAGACAATGGTCTTGATGTTCCTGGGGGACTTTCTAAACGTTTCAGGACCCCCATGGCTGGCTGAATAGCCAATCATTGCCTAGACCAGTGGTTCTTAACCTTCCTAATGCCGCAACCCCTTAATACAGTTCCTCCTGTTGTGGTGACCCCCAACCATAACATTATTTTCATTGCTACTTCATAACTGTCATTTTGCTACCGTTATGAATCGTAATGTAAATATCTGATATGCAGGATTTTCATTCACTAGACCAAATTTGGCACAAATACCCAATACGCCCAAATGTTGTGGGGTTGCGGGGATTGATTTTGTCATTTGCGAGTTGTAGTTGCTGGGATTTATAGTTCAAGGTATATGTGAGAAAATCAGGTGGAGAGATCTTCAGGTTTTTTTTCCTTTCAGCCATATTGCTCTTATGCTGTATATAATTGTGTTGTATTGTTTTTATGTGATGTTTTTAATTGGTAAGTGTTGTACTTGTGTATTTTAATTGTTTTTTGGGCTTGTCCCTTGTAAACTGCCCCGAGTCCCCTAGGGGAGATAGTTGATGGGTTATAAAAATAAAGTTGTTGCTATTATTATTATTATTATTATTATTATTATTATTATTATTATTCTCTGCCAAAGGCGTTCCTAAGACTATCAGAAAAATATATGTATTGTCAAAGGTTTTCATGGCAGGAATCACTGGGTTGTTGTAGGTTTTTTTGGGCTATATGGCCATGTTCTAGAGGCATTCTCTCCTGATGTTTCGCCTGCATCTATGGCAAGCATCCTCAGAGATTGTGAGGTTGTGAAGTTGTGACCTCACAACCTCTGAGGATGCTGCCATAGATGCAGGTGAAACGTCAGGAGAGAATGCCTTTAGAACATGGTCATATAGCCCGAAAAAAACTAGAATTACCCAGAAAAAATATATGTTTTCTGATGGTCTTTGGTGACTTCTCTGAAACCCCCTCATGACCCCCAGGTTGAGAACCACTGATGAATCATCTGAGCAACGGTGTTGTGCCTCTGCTTGTAGTCTGACTGTGCAATCTTCTTGCAGCAGCTTAGGATGTGTGCTATTATTATTATTATTATTATTATTATTATTATTATTATTATTCTCTGCCAAAGGTGTTCCTAAGACTATCAGAAAAATATATGTATTGTCAAAAGTTTTCATGGCTGGAATCACTGGGTTGTTGTAGGTTTTTTCGGGCTATATGGCCATGTTCTAGAGGCATTCTCTCCTGACGTTTCGCCTGCATCTATGGCAAGCATCCTCAGAGGTTGCGAGGTTGTGAAGTTGTGACCTCACAACCTCTGAGGATGCTTGCTATAGATGCAGGTGAAATGTCAGGAGAGAATGCCTCTAAAACATGGCCTGTGCTGTCACGTGCTGGGCCTGTAATAATTGTCTTTTGAACAGGACGTGCACTTTGTGCCCAGCAGGAAGCCAGGGTGCCTTGATAGAGAGGCCCTAAGGATTTTCCTCTGGAAGAGTCTTTAGAGGCTTGAAAGGTTTAACAAAGTCCTTTATTATTGAACAAATTAAACAAATACTTCTTCAATCTTCAACGACAATCATACAAATGACTGGTGGCTTTCTTTATCTTGTCCACAAGGGACAGGCAACTGGCTTTGAGAACTGTTTCTTTTCTTTTGAAAGGAAAACCCTTTTTAAACCTCTCCCAGGCAATCTACTATCTAGGCTTTGCTGATGTGGGTCCTACTACCGGTTCCAAACTACTTCTTGGGTCCCGAGTAGACCTACCTGTGAAGGAGCGTAAAATTACTGCCACCAAATTTGTGAGGAAGCCCTGTAATTCTCAGCATCAACTTAGGAGCTGGTTTATAAAGGGACTATTAGTTACAGAAGTATTTATTTATTTGATAGCATAGCGTTTAATGTCCCTGGTTTGGTTTTTCTACTTATGCAGGCTGTTTGACTTAGGAGAAACTGTATCAGGCAAGGCTTGAGGAGAACAGTAACAATTTTATTGGAACAAGCAAGGTATAACAGATTCGATTGTTTCTTCACAAGAGGCACAAATCTTGATAGGTTACATTAGTAAGGTTTCATGAGTAACTTTAGGTACAGACTTTAAGAGGTTTCTATAAGCAGATGTATCTTTCCTGGACAACTGTCCTAATAAAACAAATAAGCTAAAAGGCTTATTTAACAGAATTGGCTCCCAGCCAAACCCTGATTCTTAATATTAAAGAACCAGTCTTCCCTATAGTTCTCTAACTATAGTATTCCTGATGGTTTTCCACACACCACAGGATCAACTACCTTCTCCTGTAACTCTTTGGTCACAGACTAGTTCCCTGTTTCTCCCACTAGAGAAATCAGTCTTCCCTGTAACTCTACCGGTCACAGACTAGTTCCCTGTTTCTCCCACTAGAGAAATCAGTCTTCCCTGTAACTCTACCGGTCACAGACTAGTTCCCTGTTTCTCCCACTAGAGAAATCAGCCCTTTCTGCAATAGTCACAGACTCTTCCCTGATTCTCCCACTAGAGAAATCATTCTTCCCTGTAGCTCACCGGCTTACAGACTGCCACTTTCAAACAGCTGCCCTGTGAAGTGACAGTTGGCTCCGCCCCCATTGCTATGGCAACTCTGCTCAAGCCAAACCAGCCACTATCTCTAACAAAATATAATCCTACATACTTACCGTTTATTAACTACTGTTTAAACAACACATAACCATAGAAATAAAATTACACATCGTCACACTACCAGTCAAGGCTTTGTAGATTCTCCAGCTGGAGTTCTTTGGGTCTGTAAAACTGTTTCCCCCAAATGCTATAAGGCTGAGAGGCTGTAAGTTCCCAGCCAGAGCTTTGGGACTATTTCTCCCCGGAAGCTGTTTCCCCCGAAGCTGTAGGGAATGAAGCTTTTCTGCAGGTGGAGCTGGTCCACGTCCTGTAGCTTAATTTTCTTCTGTAAGACTGAACTAAAATGGCTCCCTCTCCTCCCAGGGCCCTGGGGAAAGGGGCGGAACCAAAACTTAACAATGATTGATGGGTCATTGGCCCTATAATTGCAAACCAAGGGAAGTCACCTTTGCAGAATTCCTGAAACCTTGGAATGCATGCAGACATTTAATAGAAAGAAAAATGAAGTTGGAGCTCCTGGTACAGCTGTACCAGCATATGGCCATATAGCCCAAAAAACCCTACAACAATCCAGAAAAATCTATGTTTTCTGATGGTCTTTGGCGACTCGTCGGAATGCCCCTCGTGACCCCCAGGTTGAGAACCACTGATGTAGCAGATCACATTGCTTAGCTGCAGGAAGTTTCCTCTTTCACGCCCACTGCTTCCCCTGCAGAGGTGTGTCGGCGAATTTTAAACACAACTTTCCGTTTTGTAAAATATTCACCCACGGTGCCTTCTCGTCCTGGCCCCCCTCCTTCTTCAATGTACACAATGCAAATCCACTCTCTCCTCCACATAAACAAGCTGTTGAGTGATGAGGATTAAGAAGAAACTTCCCCTCTGGGTGTATTTATTATCATTATCTCATAATTGTCAATTACAGGGCTTCTTCCAAACTGCCTTTGCAGTACCAGGTGCCGGGCTCTGTGTTGTGCCAGCTGTTCAAAGGCATCATAGACTGGATGGGGCTGATGTGATAAGGTAGCTGTCCCGAAACAGCTATCTCTCAAAGGAAGTGGCAGGAAATTCCTGAAGTTCTGGGTTCTCATCTCGAATTTACCGCCTACCACTTTTTTAGCTTACAGAAGATAAGGCTTCTGACACAAAACCAAAATCTTGTTAATGAAGTATCTCATTGTTTCGTGGTTTTATTTTCTGTTTGAGCGTTTTATTACATTTTTTTTGTATTGTATTTCCCAGGGTGTGGTATGTCCCTTTGGGATGTTCAGAATATTTCATTTGTTGTGTTGCCAGAGGCTTTCGTGGCCAGAATCACTGCGTTGCTGGGAGTTTTCCGGGCTGTCTGGCCATATTTTGGAAGCACTCTCTTCTGACGTTTTGCCCCCATCTATGGCAGGCGTGCTCAGAGGTTGTGAGTGATCCTGGGAGTGAGCTTGGGAGTGATCCTGGACTCATCGCTGAGCCTGGAACCCCAGATCTCAGCGGTGGCTGGGAGAGCTTTTGCGCAATTAAAACTTGTGCACCAGTTGCGCCCGTATCTTGGGAAGTCTGATCTGGCCACGATGGTCCACGCTCTTGTTACATCCCGAATAGACTACTGCAACGCTCTCTACGTGGGGTTGCCCTTGAAGACTGTTCGGAGACTTCAACTAGTCCAGCGAGCGGCAGCCAGACTGCTCAACGGAGCGACATACAGGGAGCATACCACCCCCCTGCTGTGCCAGCTCCACTGGCTGCCGGTTCAGTTCTGAGCACAATTCAAGGTGCTGGTTTTGACCTACAAAACCCTGTACGGTTCCGGTCCAGTGTATCTGTCCGAACGTACCTCCCTCTACGTCCCACCCCGGAGTTTGAGATCATCTGGGGAGGCCCTGCTCTCGACCCCACCACTGTCTCAAGTGAGGCTGGTGGGGACGAGGAGCAGGGCCTTCTCAGTGGTGGCCCCTCACCTGTGGAACTCACTCCCGGGGGAAATCAGGGCATCATCATCCATCCTCTCCTTCAGGAGGAGGGTGAAGACGTGCTTATGGGACCAGGCCTTTGGGCACTCTGGCAATTAAATCAGACAATCAGGCGAGTAAGATCAACAGGATTGATGAAGTGGAACGTAAAACTAGATACTCCAGTATTAAGTACTCTTAAATTGGCCTCTGGACTTTTTCTCCCTTTCACCCTCCATTTGTGCCTCTTCAAATTCTGCAGCACTGCTAGTCATAGCTGACCTCCAGTTAAAGTGCTCAAGGGCCAGGGCTTCCCAGTTCTCAGTGTGAATGCCAAACAGGCTGGCTCTCCGTCCAAAGAAAGTGGATCAGGGTGTTGCCTAGTTTCCAACAGACCTCACAACCTCTGAGGCTGCCTGCCATAGATGTGGGTGAAACGTCAGGAGAGAATGCTTCTGGAACATGGCTAGATAGCTTGGAAAACTAACAACAACCCAGTAATTGTGGCCATGAAAGCCTTCGACAACACTACTAGTGACATACTCCAGTATTAAGTACTCTTAAATTGGCCTCTGGACTTTTTCTCCCTTTCACCCTCCATTTGTGCCTCTTCAAATTCTGCAGCACTGCTAGTCATAGCTGACCTCCAGTTAAAGTGCTCAAGGGCCAGGGCTTCCCAGTTCTCAGTGTGAATGCCAAACAGGCTGGCTCTCCGTCCAAAGAAAGTGGATCAGGGTGTTGCCTAGTTTCCAACAGACCTCACAACCTCTGAGGCTGCCTGCCATAGATGTGGGTGAAACGTCAGGAGAGAATGCTTCTGGAACATGGCCAGATAGCCTGGAAAACTAACAACAACCCAGTAATTGTGGCCACGAAAGCCTTCGACAACACTACTAGTGACATACTCCAGCATTAAGTACTCTTAAATTGGCCTCTGGACTTTTTCGGGTGGTACATTTATGCTGGCATAACTTTACCCGATTGGATCTTGGCCATCATCTTCCGACATGGAATCCATAATTAATTCCATACCAGTTCTGGTTATTCATGTTTCCGGGGCCCTTGGGAGAGAAATGTTTGATAGTTGAAACGATAGCGCAAATATGTCCACTTGGAGGCAGATGATAGCTCGGAGTGTTTGGCTCGATCATCAAAAGGCAAAAAAGCAGGTTACAGACTCTGGAAGCCTTGCAGCTTCTAGCTTTGGGATATTGAAATAAGATCTTCCTGTAAATGTTTGTGAGCATTCCAAGTCTGAAAAGTTCCAGGGAAAGATGGCAGGTCAGCTGCTTCCAAGTGCAATATGGCATCCACACACCTCTCTCCGGTTCTCAAGTGCTGCTGTTCATCATGGAAGGCTTCCCAACCATCGTCCCTCGGGTGACCGCAGAAACGCAGGCATTTCTTATGGTCGTAATTCACGTCAACAAACCCGTTCTTGCAGTTTTCATTTCCACGAGGAGCTCTTCTTGAGTAAAGCTCCCAGGTCTCAAGTACTCATTTTTCAAGACAGGAGAGGCAGAAACTGGGGAGCAGCTGATGGCATCCATGGAAGAAACTGGAGACATATCTCAAGATGATCTAAAGATCCCTCATTTAGGGATGTGCAAAGCCGTTCTGTTTTTGTTTCAAATTTCATTCTGTTTTCAGGATTCAGGGAGATTAGGAAGGGGGGTGGCATTCAAATCCATAATTTGGAACCTTGAGTTCTGTTTCTGTTTTGGGAAGAATCTCCCCAAAAATAGAACTGGAGGAGCAGGGGAGGGACAAACACAAAAACAGAACAAAACAGAACGGATTCTGTCCCGTCGAATACTTTCATGGTCGGAATCACTGAGTGTTTTCCGGGATGTCTGGCTATGTTCCAGAAGCATTCTCTCCTGACATTTTCCCCACATCTATGACAGGCATCCTCAGACGTTGTGAGGTCTGTTGGAAACTAGGCAACTTCCTGGGTACTGAGAGCCAACCTTAAAAACTGTGGCATGCATACTGAGAACTGGGAAGCCTAACTGTTATATTTGTATGTTGTTGTTGTTGGCGGTCTTGGCCTTTGTAAGCTGCATCAAGTCCTTCGGGAGATTTTGCGGGGTACAAATAAAATAAATAAATAAATAAATAACTGGAGGTCAGCTGTGACCAGCAGTGCTGCAGTGCTGCAGAATTCAAAAAGGGTGAAAAGGAGAAATGTGCCAAGAGGATGACCTATCAAGCCAACTCTGATTGGGACCGCCTTCCACCTGGAAACCGATGTTCTCACTGCGGGAGAACATGCAGATCAAGAATAGGGTTCCACAGCCACGTATGAACCTACCACCAAGACACTAGACTTGGAGGACCATCATCCTCAGGCTACAAGGGATAGCCTAAGTAAGTAAGTAAGTAAGTAAGTAAGTAAGTAAGTAAGTAAGTAAGGACTGAGAGCAATGAAACTTGAGCCAGTTCTGAGTCCTTCTCTCCATGGGGACACACCCTTCTCCCATCTTTTTAAGCAACCGTAAACACCTCGCTTGTCGAAGTTGACAGGTTGCTCCAAAAGTCACGTTGTGACTTCAGAAATAAGAGTCTCCTCATCTGAGAAATAATAATAATAATAATAATAATAATAATAATAATAATAATAATAAACCCCACCACCATCTCCCCAATGGGGACTCAGAGTGGCTTACATGGGGCCAAGCCTGGACAACATGTTACAGCAAAATAAAACCAGAACATAAACAACAAGCTTGCCCTTCAAACACAACTTCCTTGTTGGAAAGAGGTGGAAGTCCGATGGTGTGAGATTGGGTGAAGAAGGGGGATGCGGTAGAACATCAAAGCCACAGGAACATACTTATTCCATTTGGGCAACATGGGAGTGGTGAACTGGTGCATTGTCTTGCAGAAGGCAGACACCTTTGGTCTCTTTGTTTGGATGGCCTCCTGCAATTTTCACAGCAGTGAAGCCTAGTCTACCCCAGTGAACATGGTCCCCTTTGCTAGGAAATCCATCAATCCTACTCCGTGCTGGTCCCAAAATATGGTGAGCACGACCTTGCCTGCTGAGAGTTGGGCACGTGCCTTCTTTGGAGGTGGTGAGTCAGGATGCATCCATTGCATCGACTGGACTTGAGTTTCAGGATCAGAGTGATGGACCCAGCTTTCCTCCTGTGTAGTTAGTCTGTTGACAAAGTCCTCCTGGTTTCCATGGCACATCATTGTCAAGAGAGACTGAGAGCATTTGACTCGTTCCTGCTTCTGGAAAGATGTGAGCAGCCGGGGGACCCAGCGAGCAGATACCTTATGCATGGGAAAATAGTCTTGGGTGATTTTTTTCCACGGACTCCACACTCATCTTGACATTTTGGGCTAGTGGCAAATGGTTATGCAATAGTTTTCCATAATGACGACCTCCACTTGTTGGATGGTGCGTTCCTCAATAGCAGAGTGGGGTCGCCCTAGAATTGGAGCCGTTTCCACCAAAGTCCGACCACATTTGAACTGACAATGCCAGTTCTTGACTCCATCTTATGATGGGGAATCCTCACCACAGACTTCCTTCATCTCATCGAATGCCTTCTTTGGTGTGTGGCCTTGCAAGGAAAGAAACTTGGGGACTGCTCGGTATTCTACTGGGTCCATTCTCAAATCTCACACCACTTCTGCACCTGTAAAATCAAGATCGTTATCAGTTCCGAGTTGTAAATTGGCACATAACCTATAGAGAAGTGGTACTCAACCTGGGGGTCGCAACCCCTCGGGGGGTTGTTTGGCCATTTTCTGGGGGTCGCGAAGCCGCATTGGCTGGCCACGCCCCCTCCAAAATGGCGGCCGACCCCCTGAGCCACTGGCAATCCCGTGCGCGAAGCCATCCGCCCATCCCTCATCTCCTTCTGATGGCAGAAGGAGGCGAGGGACGGGTGAGTGGCTCCGTGGGCGGCTAGGCCACGTGTGGAGCCATCCGCCCATCCCTCGCCTCCTTCTGATGGCAGAAGGAGGGGAGGGACGGGCAAATGGCTCCATGGGTGCCCCTCACTTGCATTGCTCTCCCGCCGGCAGGCAGGGGTGTGGAGCAGGCGAGGGCTCATCGTTGCAGGTGAACTATAAATCCCAGCAACTGCATCTCCCAAATGTCAAGGTCTATTTTCCCCAAACTCCACCAGTGTTCACGTTGGGGCATATTGAGTATCCGTGCCAAGTTTGATCCAGATCCATCATTGTTTGGGTCTGCAATGCTCTCTGGATGCAGGTGAACCACAACTCCAAAACTCAAGGTCAGTGCTCACCAAACCCTTCCAGTATTTTTCGTTGGATGTGGGAGTTCTGTGTGCCAAGTTTGGTCCAATCCCACCATTGGTGGAGTTCAAAATGCTCTTTAATTGTGGGTGAACTATAAATCCCAGCAACTACAACTCCCAAATGACATAATCAATTTTCCCTCCAAACCCACCAGTATTTAAATTTGGGCATATTGGGTAAAGTAAGGTAAAAGTTTTCCCCTGACATTAAGTCCAGTCGTGTCCAACTCTGGGAGTTGGTGCTCAATTTCTAGGCCAAAGAGCCGGTGTTGTCCATAGACACCTCCAAGGTCATGTGGCTGACATGACGGCATGGAACGCTGTTGTTGGGTATTTGTGCCAAATTTGGTCCAGTGAATGAAAATACATCCTGCATTTCAGATTTTTACATTATGATTCATAACAGTAACACAATTACAATCAGGAAGTAGCAATAATAATAATTTTATGGTTGGGGGTCACCACAATATGAGGCACTGTATTAACGGGTCGCGGCATTAGGAAGGTTGAGAACCACTGCTATAGACTGATATCATTACACACGTGCAATTTCAGCACCCTGTGATAAATTGAAGTAGGTTAGGAGAAATATTTCATGAACACCCCTCGTATTTAGTGTACTGGAAGAACCTTAATAAATAATTTTTAGGAGGGAAAGGGACATTGTTTAACTTGTCACGTTAGGTTGTGTAATCGCTCGAAGGAGATTGCTAGCTCAGAAATTGTGGATTAGCAGCAAGAAACCTTTTGCAAGACAAGATGTCAAACAAAGCATGGAAGGAGGCCCACACCAATAAACAAGCATTCAGCATTTGACAGCCCAGTCTGTAGGAAATCTCAAGGTATCAAAGTCTTGGATGTTAACACCATTCCTTGGAGGCCTTGCTATGTGAATGGTAATTTCCATAAGGACCGGAGATGTTTACATCACAGCATTCACATGTTTATGAAGCAATCATAAAAAGGGAAAGGAAGTAGAAACACAGAGTTCAATCAGAAGTGAAGTTTTGCAAATGATCCCTCTTCCAAATCTTCGTCTCTATTCCCATTCCAGAAGATCATGGGTTGAGGAGCAAAATCTGGCCTATGAATGAATACCAGGAGGCTCACGTGGTCATAGTACTAAATTAGGACATGGGTGACTTAGGTTCTTGGCCTTTCTGTGTCATGAAATCCCATGGACAACCTTGTTCCAGTCTGTCTCAGCCTGACTTGCCTCGTAGAATAGTTTTGAGGAAAAAATCTGAAGGTGGAGAGCCATTTAGTTCAACCGAGGCAACGAGAGCAATGTGACGAACAAGTAAAACATTGAGAGAAATACGGAGTGTCCTTGCATGGGTGTTTGGAGGAGCTCTTACCACCACATGGTGGAGTTTGTAGAATGAGGATCTATTAAAGGCCCATGGCAAGCAGCAAAATTTAGACCAATGGTTGGTGATGTTGTCTATCCAATGCAATTTTCTGAATCGGCACCCCAAATAACCAAACCGAATCTAAAAATTGATTCATAACCCTTTTGGTATTAATGTTGGAGAGTTGTTTCTGGTCAGAGTGGTCTTTGGTCAAGTGGCCCTTGGTTAAGTGTTCTCTTGTCAAAGTGGCCCTTGGTTAAGTGGTCCTTGGTCAAAGTGGTCCCTGGTGAAGTGATCCTGGGTCAAAGTGGTCCCTGGTCAAAGTGGTTCCTAGTGAAGTGGTCCCTGGTCAAAGCGGTCACTGGTCAAAGCAGTCCCTGGTCAAAGCYGTCCCTGGTCAAATGGTCCCTGGTCAAYAGGTCCCTGGTCAAAGTGGTCCCTGGTCAAAGCGGTCCCTGGTCAAAGCAGTCCCTGGTCAAAGTGGTCCCTGGTCAAGGTGGTCCTTGGTCAAGTAGTCTGTGGTCAAAGTGGTCCCTGGTCAAAGTGGTCCCTGGTCAAAGTGGTCCCTTGTCAAAGTGGTCTCTGGTCAAAGTGGTCCCTGTTCAAAGTGGTCCCTGGTCAAGTGGTCTGTGGTCAAGTGGTCTGTGGTCAAAATGGTCCCTGGTCAAAGCAGTCCTTGGTCAAGGTGGTCCTTMGTCAAGTGGTCCCTGGTCAAAGTGGTCCCTMMTCAAAGTGGTCRCTGGTCAAAGTGGTCCCTGTTCAAAGTGGTCCCTGGTCAYGTGMTCTGTGGTCAAGTGMTCTGTGGTCAAAGTGGTCCCTGGTCAAAGCAGTACTTGGTCAAGGTGGTCCTTGGTCAAGTTATCCCTGYTCAAAGCGGTTCCTGGTCAAGTGGTCCCTGGTCAAGGGGTCCCTGGTCAAAATGCCCCCTGGTCAAGTGGTCCCTGGTCAAGTGATCCCTGGTCAAAGTGGTCCCTGGTCAAAAAAAGATTGGGAACCACTGATCTAAACGTAAGAGGCAGAGACTGAATGTCCACTCAACAGGTCATGGATTAGAATCAGGACTCTGGACAGATCCAAGGAGAGCAAGGACTATGGTAGGCTCTCCCTAGCAGGCAAAATACTGAGACTATCATACTTTGTTCATGTCATAGAACACGATTCATAAGAAAATGGAATAATGTCTGGAAAGGTAGAAGGCGGTGGGGAAAGAAGAAGCCCATGTTCCAGATGGATAGACTCCGTCAAGGAAGACCTGAGCAGAGAGGGGTTAAGGACTCGGGCTCTTAAAGGTCTCTTATGGGGTC
This sequence comes from Anolis sagrei ordinatus, assembly GCF_025583915.1. Taxonomy (NCBI): domain Eukaryota; kingdom Metazoa; phylum Chordata; class Lepidosauria; order Squamata; family Anolidae; genus Anolis; species Anolis sagrei. The sequence goes on from NW_026844589.1 coordinate 28,193,541, forward strand.
ACCATAAGTTGAAGTCGACTTGATGGCAATTAACTACAGTTCCCAGGGTTCCCTGTGGTGAGGGAATGTCTTATGAAACAAGCTTAAGTGTGGAGCGTAGAGGAATCCTTTGTGTTCCCGCAGCCAGCTTGCTAAAAGATGTGTGCTAATCCAGGGTGGAAAAATTCCAAATATGCTTGTTTAAATGGTTCTTGCATGCCTGAGATGGATCATTCACTTTCTTCCGCCCTCCCTCTTTCCCTCGCGTACACAAGCACCCCACTTCCCCACTTCAAGGCAAAACTCCTTTGCAATCTGTAGTTAGAATTTCATCGAAATGGATCGCTCGTCTTGGTATATTTCTTGAGCCACACCAAGAAAAGAAGGGGTGGGGGGAAATGTTACAGATCAGAGAACGCTATGATGTGGGTTTTGTGAAATGGTTGGGGGAAGAAACGAGGCCCGGATGGAATCCGAGGGAACAAAATATTCTAAACTCTCACAAGAACTGGGCGTGAAGAGTGAAAGTTGCCTGGAGACACTTTGCTGAATGCTACCAGTGCAGTCGATCACCCAAGGTTTCACTTGGCAGAGTGACAGTAATGTATTTTCCCCCCAGCGATGGCGGCTACGTCTAACCATCTGACTCTTGGTTGAAACCTCTCTCTCTCTCTTCCCCAATCATATAACCACATGAGCACACACCCCTAATGTGGAGTACGGTGATGAGTCAAACCCACGGCAATGAATCACGATGTTGCACGACCTTCCAGGGCTCTTCTGTAGGTTCCTAAGGCCCCTTTGGAGGCGCACTTTGTGGAAACACAAGAACGGGCAGGGTAACATGCCCTTCTGGGTCGGCATCTTCTTTGGAAGAGTTGTTTCATAACTTCTTGGCAAGTTGTTCTGCAGCTCTGGAGCACTGCTGAGAGGTTGCCGAGCAGCTTCGTAGTTCCTTGGGAGATTATTCCTTAGTCGAGGAGCACTTTAGGGTAGTCTTGAATGGGCATTCTCAGTTTCCACTTGAGGACACTCAAAGTAGGACTCTGCTGTGGAGGACACATGCCTTGAAGGTTCATATAAAGAGAGACAGGATCAGGAATGGGAATTATGAGGTCCACCAGACGTGGTTGGACTACATCTCTGAGAATCTCTAGTGATTATGCCAATGGTGAAGAATGCTGGGAATTTCAGCCCTATAACACAAGGAAGGCTGCATGATTCCCACTTCTAATCAGAAATTATCTAAGTCACCATGAGGGTCATCTTTCTGTCCCACCACTGCCATCAAATATAAGGTTCGTCTCCAATGTCAGATGTGGAGAACTTGATGTCCTCATGGTCCCTGTGGGAGAATTTATTTGTCTCATCTCACCCTTAAGAGCAAAAAAGGTTGGTAAATGGCCTTGTAACTTATCTTCTGTCCCACCAATGCCATCAATTTTAAGGATCTTCTCCAACATCAGATGTGGAAAACTTCTTGATGTCCTCATGGTTCCTGTGGGAGAATTTATTTGTCTAATTTCACCCTTAAGAGTAAAAAAGTTGGAGAATAGCTTTATACCTTATCCTTGGTCCTACCACTGCCATCAATTGTAAGGATCTTCTCCAACATCAGATGTGGAGAACTTCTTGATGTCCTCATGGAGATTTATTTGTCTAATCTCACTCTTAAGAGCAAAAAAGGTTGAAGAATGGCCTGGTACCTTATCTCCTGTCTCACCACTGCTATCAATTGTAAGGATCTTCTCCAACATCTGATGTGGAGAACTTTTGATGTCCTTCTGGTTCCTGTGGCAGACCTTATTTGCCTAATCTTACCTTTAAGAGTAAAAAAAAAAAGGTTGAAGAATGACCTTGTACCTTATCCTTGGTCCTACCACTGCCATCAATTGTAAGGATTTTCTCCAACATCAGATGTGGAGAACTTCTTGATGCACTCAAGGTTCCTGTGGGAAAATTTATTTGTCTCATCTCACCCTTAAGAGCAAAAAAAGATTGGCATATGACCTTGTAGCTTATCTTCTGTCCCACCACTGCCATCAATTGTAAGGATCTTCTCCAACATCAGATGTGGAGAACTTCTTAATGATCTCCTTGTGGTTCCTGTGGCAGAACTTATTTGCCTAATCTTACCTTTAAGAGCAAAAAAAGGTTGGAGAATGGCCTTGTACGTTATCCTTGGTCCTTGTAGCTTATCTGCTGCCCCACCACTGCCATCAAATGTAAGGATCTTCTCCAATGTCAGATATGGAGAACTTCTTGATGTCCTCATGGTTCCTGTGGGAGACTTTATTTTTCTAATCTCACCCTTGAGAGCAAAAAAGTTTGGCAAATGGCCTTGTAGCTTATCTTCTGTCCTACCACTGCCATCAAATGTAAGGTTGTTCTCCAACGCCAGATGTGGAGAACTTCTTGATGTCCTCATGGTTCCTGTGGGAGAATTTATTTGTCTCATCTCACCCTTGAGAGCAAAAAAGGTTGGAGAATGGCCTTGTACCTTATTCTTGGTCCTACCACTGCCATCAAATGTAAGGATCTTCTCCAACATCAGATATGGAGAACTTCTTGATGTCCTCATGGTTCCTGTGGGAGACTTGATTGGTCTAATCTCACCCTTGAGAGCAAAAAGGTTTGGCAAATGGCCTTGTAGCTTGTCTTCTGTCCCACGACTGCCATCAAATGTAAGGTTCTTCTCGAACGTCAGATGTGAAGAACTTCTTGATGTCCTCATGGTTCCTGAGGGAGACTTTATTGGTCTAATCTCACCCTTAAGAGCAAAAAAGGCTGGAGAATGGCCTTGTACCTTATCCTTGGTCCTACAACTGCAGTCAAATGTAAGGATCTTCTCCAGTGTCAGATATGGAGAACTTCTTGATGCCCTCATGGTTCCCATGGGAGACTTTATTTGTCTAATCTCACCCTTGAGAGCAAAAAAGTTTGGCAAATGGCCTTGTAGCTTATCTTCTGTCCTATCACTGCCATCAAATGTAAGGTTGTTCTCCAACGCCAGATGTGGAGAACTTCTTGATGACCTCATGGTTCCTGTGGGAGACTTTATCTATCTAATCTCACCCATACTTTTTTTTGCTATGAAACCCTTCCCTCTCCCGCATGCTATTTTTGCCTGGCAGCCTCTTCTCTTGCGAGGCAGTTGCCTTCTGGAGACAAATTTATTTATGCATTCACGTCCTACACCGACTAAGCCACCCAGCACACAGACTTATTCTTCCCCAGTGATCAGAATGTACAACAAGCTTACAAATGTGCCTAAGATGGAGAACTCGAGGTCTAATCTAATGAAAATATTGTCATTGAATTCATTTCCTACGTGGCATTGGAGCTGCGGAATAGGAAAAAAAGTACACGGAAAGCCGTGGGGGACATAAGGTCAACAGTTTGCCATTGCCTCAGTGTTTGGAAGTGGGTGAGATTACATTTCAAACACCTCTTCTTCCCCCAAACCCAAGTCTTGTTGGCTTTCAAGGTTCCTGAAAAACTCCTAAAAAGGCTTTCTAAGAAACTTACAGGATGATGGGGAGAGAATTTGAACCCTTTAGAGCAGGGGTGGCCAAGACCCTCGGCCCCTCCTCAAAGGTCATCCCTCGGAAAACTTGCATATCTGTTTCCCTCTAAAGCTCAACCTTCCTAATGTGGTGACCCCTTTATACAGTTCCTCATGTTGTGGTGACCCCCAACCATAAAATTATTAGTTGCTGGGATTTATAGTTCATCTACAATCAAAGAGCATCCTGAACTCCACCAATGATCGAATTGAACTAAACTTGGCACACAGAACTCCCATGACCAACAGAAAATACCGGAAGGGTTTGGTGGGCATTGATCTTGAGTTTTGGAGTTGTAGTTCACCTACATCCAGAGAGCACTGTGGACTCAAACAATGATGGATCTGGACCAAACTTGGCACGGATACTCAATATGCCCAAATGCGAACACTGGTGGAGTTTGAGGAGATTAGACCTTGACGTTTGGGAGTTGTAGTTGCTGAGATTTATAGTTCACCTACAATCAAAGACCATCTTGAACTCCACCAACGATCGAATTGAACTAAACTTGGCACACAGAACTCCCATGACAGTCAGAAAATACTGGAAGGGTTTGGTGGGCATTGACCATGAGTTTGGGAGTTGTAGTTCACCTACATCCAGGGAGCACTGTGGACTCAAACAATGATGGATCTGGACCAAACGTGGCACAGATACTCAATATGCCCAAATATAAGCACTGGTGGAGTTTGAGGAAAATAAATCTTGACATTTAGGAGTTGTAGTTGCTGGGATTTATAGTTCTCCTACAATCAAAGAGCATTCTGAACCTCACCAATGGCAAAGTCGGGTTGATTGCACTGAAAGGTAAAATAAAGTGCTTCAGAGGGCATTTTGCAAGAATTGTCAGCTCAAGGGATTAATGTACATTCATTGTATGATGGCCTTCCAAGTGTAATGTCTTGGTGGTGGATACGTAGCTGACTGTGGAGCCCTATTCTTGACTCGTGTGTTCTTCCACATGGCATTGGGTTCCAGGTGGAAGGCAGTCCTGGTCAGGATTGGCTTGACATGCCTCCCTCTAGGCACGTTTCTCTGTTTTGCCCTCCATTTGTGCCTCTTCAAATTCCACAGCACTGCTGGTCACAGCTGACCTCCAGTTAGAGCACCCAAGGGCCAGGTCTTCCCAGTTCTCATTGTCTATGCCACAGTTTTTAAGGTTGAATCTCTTTTCCTCTCCACCAACATTCCATTTTCCATTCTTGAGTCGGGAGTAGAGTAACTACTTTGGGAAATGGTGATCGGGCATCCGGACAACGTGGCATTCAGTCCAGTTGATGGTGTACGAGTATCGCTTCATCATAGAGTTGGAAGAGATCACATAGGCCATCTAGTTCAAACCCCTGCCATGCAGGAAAAGCACAATCAAAGTATCCCTGACAGATGGCCATCTAGCCTGTGTTTAAAAGTTTCCAAGAAAGGAGCTTCCACGAAGGATAATAGAGATAGAATCTCCAACAAGTTACCCAACCTATTTTCCCAAAGTCTTGGCTACAGCTGAAGGCCGGCAGCAAGATGAAAGGAATGTGAATTTGTGAGAGAACAGTTGCTGCTGGGAGGCCTATATCGGCACCTTTCGTGATAGGGATCTTACAACGCAGGTGTGAAAGAAGGTGACAGCGCAGATCATACTTTATGATCCGAGCGACCATAACTCATCCCCTTTCAAGCGCTGGAGAGCAATCGCTCTCTGACTTTGCAAGGTGGGACAGATTATCTTGAGCATTTTTCGAACGAACCTTGTTAGATGTCAGACGGGATGGAAAAAATGCCGGATTTTTTGGCTACCCGGGTTGTGCGGGGGATAAATAATTGTTTCTCCAACTTGCAGAGACAGATTTCCAAAGCGAATGGGGGAAGGCATATACAAACGCAGAATGTGTTTCATGCAAAAACATCCTATTCCTTGCTCAGTAATTATCACAAGCAATGCTCGAAATCTCGCCCTTAAATGGCACGAGGGCCCAGGTGTTTTGACTTCCCCAAAGCATAACACAACTTGTGTCGGGTGGGAGCGTGTGGTAACAGTGCTCTCCGGGATCTGGTAACAATCCCATGCTTTGCCGTGACAATTGGCAAAGTGAACCTTTGTGAAAAGAAGGGATCCCTAAGCTGAAATAGAACAGCTCGTGGCCGGGATCAAGTGGAGTTGGGCTGGATGGCCCTTGTAGTTTCTACTACTTCTATGATTCTATATGCCCTCCCTCACTCTTAAGAGCAAAACAGGTTGGAGAATGGCTTTGTACCTTATCCAAAACAGAGATATCTTGGGATATTAGCAGGGTTGTGCGTGAAACTATTTCCACTCTTTCATTACTTTCGTTACCTTTGGGAGCATGTAACGGGAAGCCCCCTCCTGGTATGAAAATCAGCTCAATACGAAAGCAAGTGAAAGCAAGACAATATGATAAAATGGGCAGGGGACTTCGGTCACACTATATTGTTTAAAGAATGGGAAAATATATGGAGGGAAAAAATAAAATACTCTAAATCGACTAATAAAACTGAGAATTGGCAAAAAAAATGTTTTTTCATTGGCACTTAAGCCCTCAACAACTGGCCAAATTTTATAAAGGCGTAAGTAATAGTTGTTGGAAATGTGGAGACCAACTAGGCTCCTACTACCACATTTGGTGGCAATGCAAAAGAGTGAAGATCTTTTGGAAGGAGATACATACACAAGTACAAATAATATTACAGATTAAATTTGAGATGAAACCGGAATATTATTTATTACACTTACTAGATTTTGATCCAGGGACAAATAACGATACGTTTATTATATTATTTGTCTGCCGCTGCAAGAACTGTCCTAGCTAGAAAGTGGAAAACTAAAGAACTCCTTTCATTTGAATCTTGGATTCTTAAGATTAGGGAATATATGGACATGGACAACTTGGCGAATATGGTTTACGATAAGAGTAAGAAGAGAATGACCACTAAGGAAGTATCTAAAAGAAAGAAAAAATATCCAGATAGAATAAAAGTGAAGGTGATTTAAGAACACAAGAATATAGAAAGCAAGTATTCTGTTTTACTTAACCCTGTGGACTATACTGGAAGTCAACCACTGTATGGAACACTATATGTTCAGATTACCACTTCACTCCCCTCCCCTACCCCCTAACCCCACTCTCTGCCACCCTATAAATGCAACTGTATTTCTCTCCCCGCTCCCTTTTGTATTGTATGTTACAATTATGGAAAACTGTATAATAAAGATGATTAACAAAAAAAAAAAAAAAAACGAAAGCAAGTGAGAGCCAATATTTGCTTCTCAATGGCTTTTCATGAGCATGCGGCACTCCATGCCTCCTTGCCTTGGAAAGAGAACGTGTGTGTGGTGTGCAGGCCCAGAACACTTTCGCGCCTGCCTGCAGCCAAGAGCTTCCTCTAGAGTAAGAATGAGAAGTTGCCTCCTTGCCTTGGAAAGAGTGTGTAGGTCCTCCTGGCCAGTCGCAAGGCCAAACAGGGCATAGGGTTACAGCCTGTGCTTGACGGGGTTATACTCCTCCCTGAAGGTYCAGGTTTGCAGTTTGGGAATAATCCTGGATTCATTGCTGAGCCTGGAACCCCAGGTTTTGGCGGTGGCCAGGGGAGCTTTTGCACAGTTAAAGCTTGTGCACCAACTGCGCCTGTACCTTGGGAAGTCTGACTTCGCCACGGTGGTTCACYCTCTGGTTACTAGGATAGACTACTGCAAGGCACTCTACGTGGGGTTGCCRCTGAAGACTGCCCGGAAGCTGTAATTAGATCCAACACTCGGCAGRCAGGTTGCTCACGGGGATAGGGTACAGGGAGCACCCAATTCCCTTGTTGCGCCAGCTCRGCTGGCTGCCAATTAGCTTCCGAGCACAATTCAAAGTGCTGGTTTTAACCTATAAAACCCTTTATGGTTCCGGCCCAGTTTTCCTGTCCGAACATATTCTCCCCTACAAACCATCAAGGGTAACAAGATCATCCGGAGAGACCCTGCTCTCGGTCCCACCACCTTCACAGTCGCGTCTGATGGAGTATTGTCCTATCTATTACTAGAGACCAATCCTGGGAGGCATCTTGACCAATGGGAGAACAGATCTGTATCACTCCCAGCAGCTGCAATCTGGTAACTCAGGATTTAGGAACCATTATCGTCCCTATATATTCCCAACACTATTGAACATGACTATGATTGTGAACCATGTTAGTGGTTCTTTGAAAAGATCCTTCCAGAGGTTTGGAAGGAGATAATTTGGAAGGCTTTGCTTGCTAGAATGGCCAGCTTTATGTCTGGCGTCTCTTCCCGGGTATTTAAGCACTACTTGATCCGCAGCCATGGAAGCTTTGTAAGGATCATTGCCAGAATCCTGTTAGTGTCTTACGGATAAGTAAAAGGGGTTGGAGACTTTTTGGCTGATGCAGAACGGCCATATGCAGCTCAGCGGAGGAAGCCGAGTTGAGCATGTGGCACCATTGCACATGGGTGCCTATTTCACACATATCTTGCAATGCATGTTTGCCAATGCGATACTGGAATTCCTAACCCAGCAACATTGTGTGATTGCTGCGAATTTAATGTTAATCTCCGCAATGGGGAGGGACGCTGGCGCCTAATATCAAACCAAACGGCATAATTCTGTTTATTGAGATTTTCCTCTAAGAAGCCGACGACTTGAGCACTGCACAAGGAAATCTCTCTCTCCCTCCTCCAAACAAGAAACAAACACAATTCCCAATGATGATTAATCCAAGGCTTTCTGCCTGTTGAGGTGTGTGTGCGTGAGTGTGTGTGCCATGTCACCAACTAGGGAATGAAGACGGATCTACACCCTACAGCTGTACTGAACAAAAGGAGAGTGAAAGCGAAAACATGGAATGCAACGAAAGGGAGAGATGTCTGCAAGTAAAAGGAAAACACAGCAAAGTCTTTGGCGATGCATATCATTCCTCTACTGCCTAACACCTAGGGAAATCAGATTAGTTTTGAACAGGTCGAGTTCCAATTGTGCTTTTAGATGATTGATTTGTGCCATCATCATTCGGCCTTCTGGTCACTTCTGGAAAAGAAAACCAGCTGATACCTTTTCTTAGTCTAGAGAAGGCACTTGCCTACAGGCAGGCATGTTTTGTTGTTGTTGTTTATTCATTCAGTCGTTTCCGACTCTTCGTGATTTCATGAACCAGCCCACGCCAGAGCTCCCTATCGACCGTCACTGACGTCGAGCATACCCCCCCCCCCACAAGGGATGGTGACTTATAGTTCTGCAAAGGACAAAGGTACCAGACTGCACAATAGGGGTTAAGTCTTGGTCAATTTGCCAAGGCCTTAACAACAATGAGGACCCCATGAAACTCGGGAATAGCTAGACCTTGGGGTCTCTGCCTCTCTCGGGAGCTGTAGTTCTCCAAGGACGGGGAGCAAAGCTTGTTTCCAGAGACACCAGGTCCATTTGGGCCACTCAAGAACTCCTGCCAGGACCTTTGTGCAACACCCTTGCGTTTTAGCCATCCCCTATGGACACTCTTTCCCCCACATGGACAAACCTTATGAAATCTTGCCTTTATGAACTTTAGATATATGAAATGTGTTTTCTGATTTCTTTGTGTGGCAGAAGCCTTTCCCCTTTTCTTCTGACCTTTGTTTCCCCTATATACATGAAGAAACTCCACCAAAGGGACTACAAAGCCCCAAACATTCCAGGAATTTTTTTTTATCCACAGCTTCCTTTTGCATGAACAATAGCCTGGGCAGCTGGTGGCCCTCGGAGGAATTGCCCAGCCCTCAGCTTGCCCCTTTGGCAAAAATCTTAATCATATTTCCTCCTGAAGGACAAAAGGTCCTCGAAAAACCTTTTGCCTTCGCTCTGATTAACTCAGCTATCTCCACCAAGAAACAATCACCCCAGTCTACACATGTTGATAGATCAGGCTGGCTTGAGATTTCCCCTTTGTCTCGCCGGCCACATGGCATTTCCTTTGTTCACTCCTTTCTCAGATTCCTTTGTGCTCCCTCATCCCGCCTTTATCTCTCCTGATTGGCTGTCGCCACCAGGTGGCAGAGGTCTCCTCATTGATTCCTACGGACCACTGGAGCTTCCTGACTGGTCCAGAGGCACCGGGGCAGGGAACAACAGGGAAGCCGGGGCGGGGAGTTTGAACTCTGCAACTTTGAATTTGCTATAAATATGCCTCTGATCAATGTACTGGTATGCTTGTGGGTGAGCTATCCCCGCATTTGCATCCGACTCAGCTGAATCGCTCATTAAACCTCGATGCCTCTTCTTCGCCTTGGCAAGAGTCTCATTTCAATTATTAATATTAATAAAATTGCTGGAATCAGGCTTCTCTGATGGCTCGCCAAGGTCATAGACCCTCTTTGGTGCGGTCCTAGGGGTCTCTCTTACTGGGGAGACCCTCCTAAAGTCCGTATTGACTTCACCATCCTCTGCCACCCTGCTCAGGCCTCACTTCAAGGATGCCATCCATCCATCTTGTCCTTGGTTGGCCCCTCTTCCTTTTTCCTTCCATTTCCCCCAGCATCATTGTCTTCTCTAAGCTTTCCTTTCTTCTCATGATGTGGCCAAAGTACTTCATCTTGGTCTCTACTATTCTTCCCTCCAATGAGCAGTCTGGCTTTATTTCCTGAAGTATAGACTGGTTGGATCTTCTCGTGGTCCAAGGCACTCTCAGAATTTTCCTCCAACACCACAATTCAAAAGCTTTGAAAAATTAGGACACACCTCATTTCATTTACAGGTCGCTTTTATTTACAAATATACTGAAGTGTTTTTTCTCTCTTTCATAAGAAAAAAAGAAAACACAACAACACACAAGATCTGAGAATCACATCATCTGAACTGCTGGTTAAAAGCAGCGGACGAAAAAAAAGAAAAGAAAGAAATATCCAAAAAATAAAAACAAAACCCAATGCTGTGAAAATGTGACAACCAAAGGACAAAAAACCCAACGACGATACTAATAAATAATTTAAGAAATGGCAAGTCATTAAATTAAAGGAGAAAAGACAGGGGGGAAAGATCTGATCTACATCCTTGAGATTGGTGCAAGTTGCCAACAGAGTTTGAAGGCGGAAGGGAGGAAAGCAAGGGGCTAGGAACTATGTTTGAAAGGCAGGAATGGGAGATCGTATTAAGAATTATTATTATTATTATTATTATTATTATTATTATTATTATTAACATTATTAATTATTTTACAAGTTAAACAAACCAGAACAGCTACAAAATACTACATTTTGGTAACATAAATACAGAATATATAAATATACAAGTCATACAGCCATACACAGCTAAAGGAAATGAGGGAGGGAGACAAATCATTCCTATTTTATTTGTATTTAATCAGAAGGGAATTCCATTCCAAGTTAGCTGCTCAAATTCTCACTACTAGCTGTGAACTCAGGAAGGTCAAGATAATCCATTGAGCAAAGGGTTCCTCCTCCATTGCAGGTTGACCTACAAGCCCAACCAAAAGTATTGGTGGCCAACGTTGCAAAGCCATAGGTCACCTCGTATTCACTTCCTTGTTAGTTTCCATAAATTCCAGTCCTCCTAAGTGACTTTCATGGAAAGGAATGGGAACTCCCGGAGAGCACATCCATTCATTTCAATGGGAAACCCCTTGGAGGTGGACTTGACCATGTCCGCCCCTTGGAGGTGGAGTTGACCATGTCCGCCCCTTGCAGGTGGAGTTGACCTCCAAATCCATTTCTGAATATGGTTCCCTCTGAAAACCATCTCACCCAAATCCACCTCACAACAACCAATTTCGATTTGGGAATTAGTGTGGAATGACCACTTCCTTCAACACATCTGTTTTGATTTCTGAATTTTGTAAGGCATACAAACCATTTGTGGAAGTGTTCAACTCTTTCTTGAATGGTTGATACATCTGTTCAAATTGGTCAAAACCATTCTCAAGGAAGACATTCAACTATCCTTTGACCAGTGTAGAAGTACAAGTGGTAACTTGTGAAAGCGTGTTCTGTCTGTACAATCCTGCCTTTATGTTTCCCTCTGCAATGCCAGAAATACAGCTTATGGTGTAACATTAGAAAATGTTGACCATTTCCGTTCCCTTGGCAGCCACCTCTCCACAAAAGTCAACATTGACACTGAAATACAGTACCGCCTGAGCTCTGTGAGTGCAGCTTTTTCTGAATGAAGCAGAGAGTGTTTGAGGACCGGGACATCCATAGGGAGACCAAGGTGCTTGTTTATAAAGCCATTGTCCTCCCAACCCTGCTCTACACCTGCGAAACGTGGACTGTCTACAGACGTCACATACAACTCCTGGAATGATTCCATCATTATTATTAATGATAAGCAGACAAATGTCAGCGCACTGGAAGGAGAAGCAAAGACCACCAGCATTGAAGCAATGCTCCTCTGCCATCAACTCCACTGGACTGGCCACGTTGCCTGAATGTCCGATCACCATCATATTTGTACCCCGCTAGCATCTCCCGAAGGACTCGATGTGGCTTATAAAGGCCAAAGCCCTCAATAAAACAATAACATAGCAATACACAAGAGAGAACTGGGAACCCTTGAGCCCTCTAACTGGAGGTCAGCTGTGACCAGCAGTGCTGTGGAATTCAAAGAGGCACAAATGGAGGGCGAAAGGGAGAAACATGCCAAGAAGAAGGCATGTCAAGCCAACCCTGACCAGGACCACCTTCTACCTGGAAACCGATGTCTTCACCGTGGAAGAACATGCAGGTCAAGAATAGGGCTCTATCGTCACTTACGTATCCACCACCAGGACACTACACTTGGAAGGCCATCATACTCAGACAATGAGGGATCACCTAAGTAAGTAAGGAAACTGTGTTTCCTGTCAAGAAACATATTTTTGTGCAGAAAAACACTTGTTTTTCTACCCAGAATGATTCAATGTAAAGTTTGGAGATGAAGCAATTGAAGCTATTCTATTCTTCTTGGGAAGGGTTTCCACTCATAATTCCATCAGGAGAAGAAGAGCCATGGAAAAAGGTCCTCCATGCAGCTCAATGGTATGGTGGGACCCAAAGTGAGATCATTCAGTGCCTAAACAATGCGACTTCGAAAAATTGCATGTGTAATTGTTGCTTTGAGTTAATGGTTCATTATTTTTAGCCACACAAACATGATTGAAAGGCTATAACCTGTCTTATTTGAAAGATGGGTTCATGTACTAATGGGAACGGTTGTCACAAGGAATGGTCTCATAACCTTCAGCATCCAATATAGGGTTCATTTTTTCCATTGATGACATTACAAAGATATCGATCAACGTTATTGTTAGATATTCCTACCTGCTTGCTTTGTTGCTGTCTGTATTGCTTTGGCTTGTCTGTTGGCACCTCCCTTGACAGTAGAAGAATAAATCCTAAATCAAGAGAAGGTCAAGGGTTTGCTTCAGAACCTTTGACCTGGAAGGTCTCAGGTTAAACTTGCACAATGATTATGCTCCCAGAGGGTAATCCATACCACAAATAAGAGTGACATTTATCTCTGCCTAAAAAGCACAAGCACCAAGGAAAGGCAGGCCTGTAGGGCGTCATTCTGCTTTCACAATAGAACCACAGTCAACGTATGCTATGGTTCTCAGATGTTGGTCCTCTAAGTCCTTTGGACTTCAGCTCCTAGAAGTCTCAGCCAGTGTGGGATTCTGAGAAGCCCTAAACACCCGGAGAGCCAACGTTTGAGGACTACCACTGGAGAATGTGTAGCCATCCAGATGTTGAGGACCTCAAATGTTTCCAGCTTGGTCAATGGCAAGGAATGCTGAGAGACATCGTTCAAGTATACTTGGAGTAGAGCTGTGAGGAACACTTGGACAATGTGTTGTTGAAGGCTTTCATGGCTGGAATTATTGGGTTGCTGTGAGTTTTCTGGGATGTATGGCCATGTTCCATAAGCATTCTCTCCTGACATTTCACCAACATCAGAGGTTGTGAGGTTTACCTCTTAGATGTGGGTGAAATGTCATGAGAGAACCTCACAACATCTGAGGATGTGTGTCATAGATATGGGTGAAACATCAAGAGAGAATGCTTCTGGAACATGGCCATACAGCCCGGAAAACTCACAGCAACCCAACACTTGGACAGTTTCGGTGTGAAAATATGTCTTGAGCCATCAAGATAAGTCAACAAAGAAAATAATTTTCCACCACGAAGAGTGGAAATTGTGTTTTGTGCCCAGTGGATTGTGATTTTGTGTTACCTTCTAAATAGAAATATAAGTTTTCATGACTAGGTTGTCATTTGTGTGGATGTGCATCTTATGGTATCCACGAGTTACTGAACTAGAATGTTCCTTACGTCAGGGTTTGAAAGTATGGGTAGATGGTCAGAAGCTCATCTAAGACCATCAGGTTGGAAACATGGTATGAATGGTGGGTTGTAGTCCTTTCCCAAATATTGTGCTACCCTCTGAAATAGAAATATAAGTTTTAGGGCTAGGTTGTCATTTGTGTAGATGTGCATCTCATGGTATCCACGAGTTTCCAAACTAGAATGCTCCTTACATCAGGGTTTGAAAGTATGGGTAGATGGTCACCTTCAACTGATTACAGCGTGGAAGCTCTTCAAATGAAAGATAGTGGTCTTCAAATGATTACAGTGTGGAAGCTCTTCTAAGACCATCAGGTTGGAACTATGGTATGAATGGTGGGTTGTAGCCCTTTCCCAAATATGGTGCTACCCTCTGAAATAGAAATATAAGTTTCAGGACTAGGTTGTCATTTGTGTGGATGCGCATCTTATGGTATTCAAGAGTTTCTGAACTAGAATGTTCCTTACATCAGGGTTTGAAAGTATGGTTACATGGTCACCTTCAACTGATTACAGTGTGGAAACTCTTCTAAGACCATCAGGTTGGAACTATGGTATGAACGGTGGGTTGTAGTTCTTTCCCAAATATTGTGCTACCCTCTGAAACAGAAATATAAGTTTCATTTCTAGGTTGTCATTTGTGTGGATGTACATCTCATGGTATCCATGAGTTTCTGAACTAGAATGTTCCTTACATCAGGGTTTGAAAGTATGGGTAGATAGTGGCCTTCAACTGATAACAGTGTGGAAGCTCTTCTAAGACCATCAGGTTGAACCATGGTATGAATGGTGGGTTGTAGTCCTCTCCCCAATACCATTTTCTCCATTTTTTTTCTCCTTCATTCATTAGTCCCCCATACCTTCTTGAATCCATGGCAAGAAGAGCAAAGGGGGGTTGCTTAGCCAAACCTGGATATATGCCCCTCAAGGTATTGATGGAAACCATTGAGAATAAATAATGGTTCCTGTCATATGCAGATATCACATTGCTGAGACAGCTCAGCAGTAGGATGTTGGTGCAGTAGCATCTTTTCACTTATGTACTCCCACAACTGATACCAAGATATATATTACTTCCAGCACTTGAGCAATGTTCAGCTGTCATTGCTATTAAGTATTGGAAGCCACGGTGGTGCAGTGGGTTAAAACCTTGTGTTGGCTGAATTGCTGACCGGAAGGTTGGCAGTTCGAATCCGTGAGATGGAGTGAGTTCCCATCTGTCAGCCTCAGATTCCCAAGCGGGGACATGAGAGAAGCCTCCCACAGGATGGAAAGACAGCCGGGTGTCCCCTGGGCAATGTCTTTGCAGACAGCCAATTCTCTCACACCAGAAATGACTTGCAGTATGTTCTCAAGTCACTGCTGACATGAAAAAAACAAAAACAAAACCCCAAGTACCCATTATTAGAAAACTTCCAGGACATATTAAATTCAAAATCAAAGCTTGACTTGAACCAGGAATGAGAGAACTCAGGCTTAGCTTCTCACTCTAACGCAGCGTTGCCTGAACTGATCTTAAGGTCAACAATTTGTTGTCTAATTAACACCCATGAAATCATTCTATTTCCCGTGAATTTCTTTCACAACTTTCCCCGTTATAAGATTTATCCAATCCCTCGGTAAACTCACACAAGTTGGACGACATCCCTACATCCAATGGAAACTTGGGACTACAATTTAACTCATTCTTCACCATTGATCATCTCAGGGCTGGTAGGAGTTGTGGACCAAAACATTTGATGGAACTCATGGTGGGGATGGGTGGTGGAACCCATCCATCATATAAAAACATATGCCCCTTCTTGAAAGGACTCAGTGGGACACGTTTCCCAGTAAACCTGCATAGATTTGTGAAGTAAACACTATACCCTTCATCTCAACAAGTAACTGTTTGCAAATCTGGAACCAGTTTATGATGGGATTCCATGAGGATGTAGGCTGTGGGTGGTGGGGAGCCAAGGTATCCCATAAGATCTTGTTTTATTCGTAGCTACTTGATTGACATTTCAGAAGACCCTCAAGGGGCACAAGGAATTTTTTTCCAAGTGAGGGAAAGAAATAGGAATGAAAGACTTTCCTGATGCATTCATACCAGGACAACCGTGTGTAGTGTAGTTCTCACCGATGGGTATAAACAGAAGGGAATGGCCAACAGATGACTGCCAATCAAAGGGGGAGGAGAGGGGGAGATATGAAACTTGGCAACGGATCAGTGAGTTTTTGGGGAAAGTTACAATTTTATGTTCACACGAAGGAAAAGTTGTGTATCTCGGAATCATTGTTGTGCCATACTCCCTTCTCATGCATCTTTCTAGTTCTTTCTTTAATTAAATACGATAATAATTATTATAACATGACTGTTTTCTCTCTCTCTATCCTCCCAAAAGTCTTCAAGCTGTCTCCCCACCCCTCTCCCTCGCCATACAGTACAAGGGGGTTCAACTATTTGTTGGAGAGGGTCAATTATGGGGGGCAAATAATACCAAAAATGGGGACGCTCGCTTGGAAGTCGCAGCTACGTTTCGATATTTCGCAGTTCCGAGGTCCCATTGGTTCACAACGGAAGGTGAGAAAGAGCAAGGAGGGCATTCTCTAGTTTCTCCAAGTCCTTTCCTAACATTAGCTAAAAACAAAATGGCGGTCATTGAATGTCCACAGATTGGAAAACGATCCCCAAGGCATTTTATCTCCGAAAATTCCCACTTCTTTTGCAAGAAGACATCAAATAGAGGACTTCTTGGAGAGGTTGAGTTGGGTGCTTCTTTCGATCTCGGTATCGCTCCTTGACCCGAATGCGGCGGTATCGTTTCGGAGTGCCAGTTCTGTACCTTCCGACGGGATGCATGTGCGTTTGCGTCGCCTTTACTAGAGTCTCCCTCAATTTGATGCTCCTGTCAACACAGTGCCCAAAGTCAGTGCGAAGGAAGAGCAGAAGAAAATATGGCTGTAAGAGTCTCGGTTGAGGAACGAGGTTGCGGGGAAAGTTTCTCGTGACAATCAGTGTTTTGTTTTTTTGGGGAATGGGGGTCTCTTGTTGTGTTTTGCTTGCTTCCGTTTGCTTCCCTTGGGTTTCATGAAGCAAAGTACGAACTCTGCATAGAGTACAGCCTGTCAATAGGGTTGCCTACCCTGGCCTGCATGGAGTTTACTTCCGAGGAGGCCAGGAAACAATCGCTCAAGCTGGTTAAAGAGGTATCGCTGTCGATGTCATGGAAAATGGAGTCGTTCCCTGGAAAGGGGAGAAAAGAAACAAAGGAAAGCAGGCATGTTAGTTGGATGGGAAGCTTGGAGACATAACAGGGGGCATTCCTTAAGAAAACATATCCTTCTGCATGTTTAGTCTCTCTTCTCCAAGGCTAGGAAACACACAACAAGGTCTATTTTTCCCTAACTCCACCATGGTTCACATTTGAGCATTTTGAGTATCTGTGCCAAGTTTGGTCTAGATCTATCATTGTTTGAGTCCACAGTGCTCTCTGGATGTAGGTGAACTACAACTCCAAAACTCAAGGTCAATGCCCACCAAACCCTTCCAGTATTTTCTGTTGGTCATGGGAGTTCTATGTGCCAAGTTTGATTCAATTATTGTTGGTGTAGTTCAGAATGCTCTTTGATTGTAGGTGAACTATAAATTCCAACAACTTCAATTCCCAAATGACAAGGTCTATTTTCCCCAAACTCCACCTTTGGTATGTTCACCTTTCGATCCAACTGATCCATGATTTGGGCTGAAGGAGCCGTTTCCTAACAAGAAATTGAGCTTACTACCTGTAGGAAAAATGCTTACCTTGGATCAGGGTTTCTCAACCTGGGGGTCAGGACCCCGGGGGGGGGGGGGTGTCAGAAGGGTCACCAAAGACCATCTGAAAACACAGTATTTTCTGTTGGTCTTGGGGGTTCTGTGTGGGAAGTTTGGCCCTATTCTATCATTGGTGGGATTCAGAATGCTTTTTGATTGTAGGTGAACTATAAAGCCCAGCAACTACAACTCCCAAATGTCAAGGTCTATTTCCCCCAAAGTCTACCAGTGTTCACATTTGGACATATTGAGTATCCGTGCCAAATTTGGTCTAGATGTATCATTGTTTTGATTTCAATTATATCATTGTTGGGGTTCAGAATGGTATTTGATTGTAGGTAAACTATAAATCCCAGCAACTACAACTCCCAAATGTCAAGGTCTATTTTCCCCAAACTCCACCAGTGTTCACATTTGCATATTGAGTATTCATGCCAAGTTTGGTCCAGATCCACCATTGCATGAGTCCACAGTGCTCTCTGGATATAGGTGAACTACAACTCCCAACTCAAGGTCAATGCCCATCAAACCCTTCCAGTGTTTTCCATTGGTCATGGGAGCCAAGTTTGGTTCAAATCCATTGCTGGTAGAGTTCAGAATGCTCTTTGATTATAAGTGAACTATAAATCCCAGCAACTACAACTCCCAAATTACAAAATCAATCCTCCCCCAACCCCACTAGCATTCACATTTGGGTGTATTGGGTATTTGTGCCCAGTTTGGTCCAGTGAATGAAAATGCATCCTGCATATCAGATATTTCCATTATGATTTATAACAGTAGTAAAATGACTGTTATGAAGTAGCAAAAAACAATATTATGGTTGGGGGTCACCACAACATGAGGGACTGTATGAAGGGGTCATGGCATTAGGAAGGTTGAGAACCACTGGTCTAGAGGCATTCTCTCCTGACGTTTTACTTGCATCTATGGCAAGCATCCTCAGAGATAGTGAGGTCTGTTGGAACTAGGAAAAAGGGTTTATATATCTGTGGAATGACCACAGGTGAGACAAAGGACTCTTGTCTGCTGGAGCTAGGTGTGAATGTTTCAACTGACCACCTTGACTCAGCAGACAAGAGTCCTTTGTCTCACCCTGGTCATTCCACAGATATATAAACCCTTTTTCCTAGTTCCAACAGACCTCACTACCTCTGAGGATGCTTGCCATAGATGCAGGTGAAACGTCAGGAGAGAATGCCTCTAGACCATGGCCATACAGCCCGAAAAACCTACAACAACCCAGTGATTCCGGCCATGAAAGCCTTCGACAATAGATCTATCATTGTTTTGATTCCACAGTGCTCTCTGGATGTAGGTGAACTACAACTCCAAAACTACAACTCCAAAACTCCACCAAACCCTTCCAGTATTTTCTGTTGGTCATGGGAGTTCTATGTGCCAAGTTTGGTTATATTGCATTTGGTGGTGTTCAGAATGCTCTTTGATTGCAAGTAAACTATAAATCCCAGCAACATCAACTCCCAAATGTCAAGGTCTATTTTCCCCAAACTCCACCAGTGTTCACATTTGGGCATATTGAGTATCCGTGCCAAATTTGGTCAAGATCTATCATTGTTTTGATTCCAATTATATCATTGTTGGGGTTCAGAATGGTATTTGATTTTAGGTAAACTATAAATCCCAGCAACTACAACTCCCAAATGACAGATTCAACCCGGCCCCCAACCCCCAGTATTCAAACGTGGGCATATTGGGTATTTGTGCCAAATTTGGCCCAGTGAATGAAAATCCATCCTGCATATCAGATATTTACATGACGATTCGTAACAGTAGCAAAATTCCAGTTATGACGTAGCAACAAAAGCAATTTTATGGTTGTGGGTCACCACAACATGGGGAACTATATTAATGTTCGCTGCAACACTGCCTTGGATCTTGTTGTTGTTGTTCATTCGTTCAGTCGTCTCCGACTTTTCATGACCTCATGGACCAGCCCACTCCAGAGCTCCCTGTCGGCCGTCACCACCCCCAGCTCCTTCAAGGTCAGTCCAGTCACTTCAAGGATGCCATCCATCCATCTTGCCCTTGGTCGGCCCCTCTTCCTTTTACCTTCCATTTCCCCAGCATCATTGTCTTCTCTAAGCTTTCCTTTCTTCTCATGATGTGGCCAAAGTACTTCATCTTTGCCTTTAATATCCTTCCCTCCAATGAGCAGTCAGGCTTTATTTCCTGGAGGATGGACTGGTTGGATCTTCTCGCAGTCCAAGGCACTCTCAGAACTTTCCTCCAACACCACAGCTCAAAAGCATCGATCTTCCTTCGCTCAGCCTTCCCTAAGGTCCATCTCTCACATCCGTAGGTTACTACAGGGAATACCATGGCTTTGACTAGGCGGATCTTTGTTGCCAGTCTGATGTCTCTACTCTTTACTATTTTATCGAGACTGGACATTGCGCTCCTCCCAAGAAGTAAGCGTCTTCTGATTTCCTGGCCACAGTCTGCATCTGCAGTAATCTTTGCACCTAGAAATACAAAGTCTGTCACGGCCTCCACATTTTCTCCCTCTATTTCCCAGTTGTCAATCATTCTTGTTGCCATAATCTTGGTTTTTTTATGTTTAGCTGCAACCCAGCTTTTGCGCTTTCTTCTTTCACCTTGATTAGAAGGCTCCTCAGCTCCTCCTCGCTTTCGGCCATCAAAGTGGTGTCATCTGCATATCTGAGGTTGTTAATGTTTCTTCCAGCAATTTTAACCCCAGCCTTGCATTCATCCAGCCCCGCACATCGCATGATGTGTTCTGCATACAAGTTAAAAAGGTTGGGTGAGAGGATGCAGCCTTGCCGTACGCCTTTCCCAATCTTGAACCAGTCTGTTGTTCCATGGTCAATTCTGACTGTTGCTACTTGGTCCTTGTACAGATTCCTCAGGAGAGAGACAAGGTGGCTTGGGATGCCCATCCCACTAAGAACTTGCCACAATTTATTATGATCCACACAGTCAAAGGCTTTAGAATAGTCAATGTAGCAGAAGTAGATGTTTTTCTGAAACTCCCTGCCTTTCTCCATTATCCAGCGGATATTGGCAATTTGGTCTCTCGTTCCTCTACCTTTTCTAAACCCAGCTTGAACATCTGGCAACTCTCGCTCCATGTATTGCTGGAGTCTTCCTTGCAGGATCTTGAGCATTACCTTACTGGCATGAGAAATAAGGGCCCCTGTACGGAAGTTTGAGCAGTCTTTCGCATTTCCCTTTTTTGGTATGGGGATATAAGTTGATTTTTTCCAGTCTGATGGCCATTCTTGTGTTTTCCATATTTGCTGGCAAATGGCATGCATCACCTTGACAGCATCATCTTTTAAGATTTTAAACAGTTCAGCTGGGATCCCGTCATCTCCTGCTGCCTTGTTGTTAGCAATGCTTCTTAAGGCCCATTCAACCTCACTCCTCAGGATGTCTGGTTCTAATTCATTCACCACACCGTCAAAGCTATCCTCGATATTGTTATCCTTCCTGTACAGATCTTCTGTATAGTCTCGCCACCTTCTCTTGATCTCTTCAGCTTCTGTTAGGTCCCTGCCATCTTTGTTTCTTATCATACCAATTTTTGCCTGAAATTTACCTCCAATGTTTCTAATTTTCTGGAAGAGGTCTCTTGTCCTTCCTATTCTGTTGTCTTCTTCCACTTCCATGCATTGCCTTATTTAAAAATAGTTCCTTATCTCTTCTGGCTAACCTCTGGAATTGCGCATTTAACTGGGCATATCTCCCCTTATCCCTGTTTCCTTTTGCTTTCCTCCTTTCTTGGGCTACTTCCAGTGTCTCAGCAGACAACCATTTGCCTTCTTGGTTTTCTTTTTCTTTGGGACGTACTTTGTTGCCGCCTCCTGAACAATGTCGCGGACTTCTGTCCATAGTTCTTCTGGGACTCTGTTTACTAAATCTATTCCTTCAAATCTGTTCTTCACTTCCACTGTATATTCGCTAGGAATGTTAGTGAGATCATATCTAACTGGTCTGTGTATTTTCCCTGATCTCTTGGATCTACAATGGGCCAAATACAAGGTCGAATTGTTCTCATGTCCTCTAGAGGGCACTGTAGGGTTTTTGTGGTTTCCCACAATCTTCTAAGGCAGCAATTCCAACCTTTGGGACTATCAGGCTTTTGGACTTCAGCTCCCAGAATTCCTGACAGAGAGTCAAGCTGGCTGGAACTTTTGGGAGTTGAAGTCCCCTCAAAATGGGGACGAACAAAGTTTTGGAGTTGCAGTTCACCTACATCTAGTGGACTCAAACAATAATGGATCTGAACAAAACTTGGCACGGATACTCAATATGCCCAAATGTAAACACTGGTGGAGTTTGGGGATAATAGATCTTGACATTTGGGAGTTGTGGTTGCTGGGATTTATAGTTCACCTACAATCAGAGAGCATTCGGAACTCCAGCGATGATGGAATTGAACCAAACTTGGCACACAGAACTCCCATGACCAACAAAAAATACTGGAAGGGTTTGATGGACATTGACCTTGGGTTTTGGAGTTGTAGTCCATCTACATCCAGAGGGCACTGTGGACTCAAGCAAGGGTGGATCTGGACCAAATTTGGCATGAATACTCAATATACTCAAATGTAAACACTGGTGGAGTTAGGGGGAAATAGACCTTGTCATTTGGGAGTTGTAGTTGTTAGGATTTATAGTTAACCTACAATCCAATAGCATTCTGAAATCCACCAATGAAGGAATTGAACCAAACTTGGCGCACACAACTCCCACAACCAACAGAAAATACTGGAAGGGTTTGGTAGCCATTGACCTTGAGTTTTGGAGTTGTAGTTCACCAACATCCCGAGAGCACCGTGGACTCAAAATAATGATAGATCTAGACCAAATTTGGCACGGATACTCAATATGTCCAAATGTGAACACTGGTGGAGTTAGGGAAAAATAGACTATGGCATTTGGGATACTCCTAGATCCCTTTCACAGGGACTGTTTTCAAGCCAAATGTCACTAATGCTATATCTCTCATAGGACTTGGCTTCCAGATCTTTGATCATTTTGGCTGCCTACCTCAGGCTCTGTGATTCTCAACCTGGAGGTTGCGACCCCTAGAGAGGTCATGAGGGGGTGTCAGAGGGGTCACCAAAGACCATCCGAAAACAAAATGTTTTCCAGTGGTCATGAGGGTTCTGTGTGGGATGTTTGGCCCAATTCTATCGTTGGTGGTGTTCAAAGGGCTCTTTGATTGTAGGTGAACTATAAATCCCAGCAACTGCAACTTCCAAATGTCAATGTCTATTCTCCCCAAACTCCACCAGTGTTTACATTTGACCATATTGAGCATCTGTGCTGAGTTTGGTCCAGATCCACCATTGTTTGAGTCCACAGTGCTCTCTAGATGTAGGTGAACTACAACTCCTAAACTTAAGGTCAATCCCCACCAAACTCTTCCAGGATTTTCTGTTGATCATGGGAGTTCTGTGTGCCAAATTTGGGTCAATTGCATCGTCGGTGGGGTTCAGAATGTTGTTTGATTGTAGGTGAACTATAAATCCCAACAACAACAACTCCCAAATGTCAAGGTCTATTTTCCCGAAACTCCACCAGTGTTTACATTTGAGCATTTTGAGTATCCGTGCCAATTTTGGTCCAGATCCATCATTGTTCGAGTCCACAGTGTTCTCAAGATATAGATGAACTACAACTCCCAAACTTAAGGTCAATGCCCACCAAACCCTTCTAGGATTTTCTGTTGGTCATGGGTGTTCTGTGTGCCAAGTTTGGTTCAATTGTATCATCCGTGGGGTTCAGAATGCTCTTTGATTATGGGTGAACTATAAATCCCAGCAACTGCAACTCCCAAATGTCAAGGTCTATTTTCCTCCAAACTCCACCAGTGTTCAAATTTGGTTATATTGAGTATCTGTGCCAAGTTTGGTCTAGATGCATTACAGTTTGAGTCAACAAAAAGAGCAAACCCACGGCAAAAGTTTACTTCTCATAACGGTGACTAAAGCCTATCCCAAAGATTGGGAGACACAGTATGGATTTTTGCCAGGGCCTTGTTTGCGTTGCTGTCTGCAGCATTTCAGAAGAGATTTTTCTTTAAAAACAAAAACAAAGAAAGAGAAAGTTCCTTTTCTAACTGACATGAGCAAACAATCTGTGGGAAGTGGTTTGGCAAAGCAGAGAACACCCGCATTCCATTGCTGGAAATTGTGGTTCCTAGGAATTGCAAAAAACTCAGTTGTGTCAGTGACAAAACGGAACCGCAAATGGCAAGAGCAGAATGAAGAAGCCAAGTGTTTTCACAATGTAAGCCTTTCTATTCTGCAGCCTTCATCCCAGTTACATGCAATGTTCCCCAATTCCCAAAGTATGTTCCGGTTATCAGAAAGGTGGAGATTTGCAGTTTGGAAAATGGAACAAAAACAGCCGAAAGCAACCCCACCTAACAGATCAAAGGGAACTCAATATACTTGCATGTGAAATTGTGCATCAGTTTGGGTACAGAGTTTGTGCGCTGAATAGCAGCACTATGCAACTGGACCATGGCACCAAATATGCAAGGTATATGCCTTCTGGACCGAGGCACCAAATGTGCAAGGTGCATTTGTAATGTGCGTAAGGCACATTAATGCGCAATGGTATCGTTCTTCTTTGAATGGAAACCAACTTCTGAAATTCTGCTTAAGACAAAAACACTCAACCACTTGGACAAAAACATTCAACAACTTAGTAGCTTCAGCCTGTGAGAGGTCTCAGTGGGAGAAAAGTCTCAGGCTGTTAGAAGCCTCAGTGGGAGAAAAGTCTCAGTCTGTGAGAAGCCTCAGTGGGAGAAAAGTCTCAGTCTGTGAGAAGCCTCAGTGGGAGAAAAGTCTCAGTCTGTGAGAGGTCTCAGTGGGAGAAAAGTCTCAGTCTGTGAGAGGTCTCAGTGGGAGAAAAGTCTCAGTCTGTGAGAAGCCTCAGTGGGAGAAAAGTCTCAATCTGTGAGAAGCCTCAGTGGGAGAAAAGTCTCAGTCTGTGAGAAGCCTCAGTGGGAGAAAAGTCTCAGTCTGTGAGAGGTCTCAGTGGGAGAAAAGTCTCAGTCTGTGAGAAGCCTCAGTGGGAGAAAAGTCTCAGTCTGTGAGAGGTCTCAGTGGGAGAAAAGTCTCAGTCTGTGAGAAGCCTCAGTGGGAGAAAAGCTTCAGTCTGTGAGAGGTCTCAGTGGGAGAAAAGCCTCAATCTGTGAGAAGCCTCAGTGAGAGAAAAGTCTCAGTCTGTGAGAAGCCTCAGTGGGAGAAAAGTCTCAGTCTGTGAGAGGTCTCAGTGGGAGAAAATTCTCAGTCTGTGAGAAGCCTCAGTGGGAGAAAAGTCTCAGTCTAGAGCTCTCAGTGGGAGAAAAGTCTCAGTCTGTGACAGGTCTCTGTGGGAGAAAAGTCTCAGTCTGTGAGAGGTCTCAGTGGGAGAAAAGCCTCAGTCTGTGAGAGGTCTCTTTGGGAGAAAAGTCTCAGTCTGTGGGAAGCCTCAGTGGGAGAAAAGTCTCAATCTGTGAGAAGCCTCAGTGGGAGAAAAGTCTCAGTTTGTGAGAAGCCTCAGTGGGAGAAAAGTCTCAGTCAGTGAGAGGTCTCAGTGGGAGAAAAGTCTCAGTCTGTGAGAGGTCTCAGTGGGAGCAAAGTCTCCATCTGTGAGATGTCTCAGTGGGAGAAGGGCCTCAGAGTTACTGTATCTCCTATATGCCCACCTTTGAATTCTGGTGGGGTTGGGGGGGTAATGATTTTGTCATTTGGGAGTTTTAGTTGCTGGGATTTATAGCTCACCTACAATCAGAGAGCATTCTGAAGTCCACCAATGATGGAATTGAACCAAACTTGGCACACAGAACTCCCTCAACCAAATGAAAATACTGTAAGGATTTGGTGGCCACTGACCTTGAGTTTTGGAGTTGTAGTTCACCTACATCCAGAGAGCACTGTGGACTCAGGATCTGGAACAAACTTGGCACAAATGCTCAATATACTCAAATGTAAACACTGGTGGAGTTTGGGGGAAAATAGATCTTGTCATTTGGGAGTTGTAGTTGCTGGGATTTATAGTTAACCTACAATCAAAGAGCATTCTGAACCCCACCAATGATGGAATTGAACCAAGCTTGGCACAGAACTCCCATGACCAACAGAAAATACTGGAAGGGTTTGGTGGGCATTGACCTTGAGTTTTGAAGTTGTAGTTCACCTACATCCAGATAGCACTGTGGACTCAAACAATGATGGATCTGGACCAAATTTGGCACGAATACTCAATATGCTCAAATGTGAACACTGGTGGAGTTAGGGAAAAACAGACCTTGACATTTGAGAGTTGCTGGGATACATAGTTCACCTACAATCAAAGAGCATTCTGAACTCCACCAATGACGGAATTGAACCAAACTTGGCATACAGAATTCTCATGACCAACAGAAAATGCTGTCTTTGGCAACCTCTCTGACACCCCCTCATGACCCCCCCCCCAGGGGGTCCCGACCCCCAGGTTGAGAAACAGTGCTCCAGAGAGCATGATTTCCATTGTCCAAAATGTCATGTGACCAGTGGTTTATGAAAAGTTTATGAATCCCATTTCCCAAATGCTTATGGAGATTCTGAGGCCCTTCTCCCATAGAGACCTCTCACAGACTGAGGCTTTTCTCCCACTGAGGCTTCTCACAGACTGAGGCTACTAAGTTGTTGAGTGTTTTTGTCTAAAGCAGAATTTCAGAAGTTGTCACGAGGAGCATTAATGCACCTTGGGCCCAAGAACAGGGCAAAACTCTTTGAGTCGCCCATATGAAATGATCTCTCTACCTGGAAGCTCAATGCTGAAAAGCCGCACATGCCTAAGCTCTCGGTGCTGCGCCTGAGCATTGCCTCAAGGCGTTTGCCACAAAGGCCTGGATGAAGGCAGATCTTCAGATCCAAGGAGGGAGATGGTTCGCTCCGATAAAGGAATAAGTGGATGGTTGGCACATACATCTATCAGCAGCCATCAGCCATGAGAACAAGATTACCAGATAGCTGGAGGAAGATTACAGCAATCTGGCCTACATGAGCCTGCCTTTGAAAAAGAGTTTAGAAATCCAACAGGTAAATAAATGAAGCGGCGAGGTTGCCTTACTTGAAGCCTGCTTTTACGAGCAAAACATACTGTGCTAAGCACATAATAGAATGGAATCGTGACTTCTCTCAGTCGAGACACTGTGTTCCCATTGATGCAATCTAGAGTTACATTGACTTTTTCAGCTGCTGCATCACATTCTTGGCTCATGTTCAGCTTGCGGTCTCCTAAGACTCCTAGATCCCTTTCACATGGACTGTTTTCAAGCCACGTGTCAACAATGCTATATCTCTCACAGCGCTTGGCTTCCAGACTTTTGGTCATTTTGGTTGCTGTTCTGTCACGCGTTGGGCCTGTAATGAATTGCTTTTAAAATAGGACGTGCAACCTTTGCCCAGCGGGAAGCCAGGGGCCCCAAAAGAGAAGTTCTCAAGGATTTTCTACCACAAATGGTCTTTAGATGGCTTGTGAAGTATAACAAAGTCCTTTATTAATGAACAATCAAACAGAAACTTCTCTTGTCTTCAATAAAGTTAAACAAATGCTTCCAGGCTTTTATGCAACTGGTGGCTTCCTAATCTTGTCCACGAGGGACAGGCAATTGTCTTCAATAACTGTTTCTTTACTTTAAAGGAAAATCCCTTTTTAACTTCTCCCAGGCTGACTGTAATCTAAGCCTTACTGATGTGGGCTCCACTACCGGGTCGAACTGCATCTCGAGCACTGAGTGGACCTACCAGTAAGGCCAGCAGATTCTCCAGCTGGAGTTCTTCTGTTTTCCCTCCGAAATTCCTCAAAGCTTTAGGGCTGTTTCCCTGGAAATCTTTGGATGCTCTTAAGACTGTGCTCCCCCGGAAAGCTTTTTTACAGGAGAAGCTTGTACATGTCCTCTAAATTAGCTTTCCTTACTGAGACTAACTAAAAATGGCTCCCTTCCTTTCCCAATTGCCCTGAACAAAGGGCGGAACCAAAACTTAACAATGATGGACAGGTGACTTGCCCTACGACTGCAACCAAAGGAAGCCACCTTTCTGCAGAATCCCTGAAACCTTGGACTGCAAGCAAACATTTAATACAAAGCAAATAAAGTTGGAGCTCCTGGTACAGCCGTACCAGCACAGTGACTGTCCACTAGGTCAGTGTTTCTCAACCTGCGGGTCAGGACCCTGGGGGGTCGCAAGGGGGGTATTAGAGGGGTCGCCAAAGACCATCAGAAAGCAGAGCATATTCTGTTGGTCATGGGAATTCTGCAGGGGTCATGAAGGGGTGTCAGAGGGGTTGCCAAAGAACATCAGAAAACCATTTCCGGTGGTCATGGGAATTCAGTGTGCCAAGTTTGGTTCAATTCCTTCATTGGTGGAGTTCAGAATGCTCTTTGATTGTAGATGTAATATAAATCCCAACAACTACAACTCCCAAATGTCAAGTTCTATTTTCCCCAAACTCCACCAATATTCACATTTGGGCAAATTGAGTTTCCATGCCAAGTTTGGTCCAGATCTATCGTTTTGAGTCCACAGTGCTCTCTGGATGTAGGTGAACTACAACTCCAAAATACAAGGTCAATGCCCACCAAACCCTTCCAGTATTTTCTGTTGGTCATAGGACTTCTGTGTGCCAAGTTTGGTTCAATAGCACTGTGGTCATGGGAGTCCTGTGTGCCAAATTTGGTTCAATTCCATCACTGGTGGAATTCAGAATGCTCTTTGATTGTAGGTGAGCTATAAATCCTAGCAACTACAACTCTCAAATGACAAAATCAATCTACTCCTTTCCCCCAACCCCACCAGGATTCAAATGTGGGCATATAGAGGATACGGTAACTCTGAGGCTCTTCTCCCACAGAGACCTCTCACATACTGAGGCTTTTCTCCCACTGAGGTTTCTCACAGACTGAGGCTACTAAGTTGTTGAGTGTTTTTGTCTAAGTGGTTGAGTGTTTTTGTCTAAAGCAGAATTTCAGAAGTTGAAACCCTTCCAGTGTTTTCTGTTGGTCGTGGGAGTTCTGTGCACCAAGTCTAGTTCAATTCCATTGTTGGTGGAGTCCAGAATGCTCTTTCATTGTAGGTGAACTATAAATCCCAGCAACTACAACTCCCAAATGTCAAGGTTTATTTTCCCCAAACCCCACCAGAATTCAAATTTGGGCGTATTCGGTATTTGTGCCAAATTGGATCCAGTGAACGAAAATACAAACCTGCATATCAGATATTTACATTACGATTCATAACAGTCGCAAAATTACAGTTATGAAGTAGCAACAAAATATATATATTTAGGGCTGGGCGGTTTCGTTTCGTTAATTCGTAATTCGTTAATAATTCGTTAATTTTTTCAATTACAAAACGATAACGAACCATTCTGGAGTAATTATTAAAAAAAACGAATTTTCAAAAACGTTTTGTAAATGCTTCGTATTTCGATATTGTATTCGTTTCGTTATTGTTTTGAGGTCGTTTCGTTATTATTTCCGCATGTCTGGGCCAGTTTTATGGTTTAATTAGTGAAAAAAAATTATAATATCACACCAACAGTCAACAACAGAGGGAGAGGGAAGCTTCAGAAGGTTTTGGAGGTTTTTTAGCGTATTTCGCGGTCGCGTCCGCCATTAACGATTCGATTCGTTATTGTTTCGGAAATCGATTCGTTAATTTTTTACCATTTACGAAATTTCGTAAATATCGAACTTTTTAAAAGGAAAATTTTGTAATTATTTTAAATATCGAAACAAAAAAACCCCCCAAATACAAATCGATTTTAGAAACAAATTTTTCCGTTGTTACCCAGGCCTATTGGGGGTCATCACAACATGAGGAACTGTATTAAGGAGTCACGGCATTAGGAAGGTTGTGAAACACTGCTCTAGATCTATCCTTTACATAACACTTTGAGTTCTGATATGCAAACAATACAGAATTTTAAAAATGGCTTCAACCTCTGATCTGATTGAGAAATGCAAACATCGTGACCTGCCGAAGAATGTGCAATGCTCAGATCAGATAGTGGCTTGGCAGCCGAGATCAACCTGGTTGCTTTTGAGATCTACCACAATCTCCCAGACAGACACATCTCTTTCATTCGCGGATTGGGCCTCTGAATGTTGCATCCCACCCCACTGCTGTTGTCAGGCGTTCGGGGCTATTGTCTCTTTGCTTGTTGAGGAACCCCGCAAGCGAGAGAATAGCTTGGCCTCTCGCCAAACCACATCTGATGCAGCTTTCTGCCTGATGTGGCAGTGGAGAGACAGGTTGCAGAGGCTGCTTGAAATACAAAGCATGTTTTTTTTTTCGGATGGAAATGCACAGTCTTTTGTGCTCTTTTTTTTTTAACTCTTTGTGGCTCTAAATGTGATCTTCCCAATGTTTTGGGCTTCAGCTTCCAAACACGTGATGACTGTTTAGAGCAGGGGTTCTCAAAGGGTGCTCCGCGGAGCCTCTGGGGCTCCGATGCTGATAGTGATAAATGCTGCTTACTGCCTCCTCCTCATTCCTCCTTCTCGGAAATACAGGGAAATTAAAGTTTTGAGCAGCAGCAGCAGCATCCAAGGGCACAGACCGTTTCTCCCGTGTCCCTTGCTGCCCAGGCTATTTTTCTCCCCACCCACACCCCCTTTCTTTGCTTCCAAAATCCTATTTCCCTCCCATCACTCATGGGGTGCTTTGTGCTTTTTCCTGCATGGCAGAAGGGGTTTGGACTGGATGGCCTATTATTATTATTATTATTATTATTATTATTATTATTATTATTATTATTATTGAATGGCCTCTGGAGTTTCTGTTGTTGATGTTGTTGTTGTTACTATTACCAAGGCAGGGAGGCCATCTCTTAGGGTTCTTTGATTGTGTTTTTCCTGCATGG
>NW_026844589.1:28224373-28349373 GCF_025583915.1 Anolis sagrei ordinatus
TGTTGTTGTTACTATTACCAAGGCAGGGAGGCCATCTCTTAGGGTTCTTTGATTGTGTTTTTCCTGCATGGCAGAAGGGGCTTGGACTGGATGGCCTTTGAAGTTTTTATTATTATTATTATTATTATTATTATTATTATTATTATTATTGGATGGTCTCTGGAGTTTCTGCTATTGTTGTTGTTGTTGTTACTATTACAAAGGCAGGGTGGCCATCTCTTGGGGTGCTTTGATTGTGTTTTTCCTGCATGGCAGAAGGAGCTTGGACTGGATGACCTCTGGAGTTTCTGCTATTATTATTGTTGTTGTTGTTGTTGTTGTTGTTGGATGGCCTCTGGAGTTTCTGCTATTATTATTATTATTATTATTATTATTATTATTATTATTATTATTATTGAATGGCCTCTGGAGTTTCTGTTGTTGTTGTTGTTGTTGTTGTTACTATTACAAAGCCAGGGTGGCCATCTCTTGGGGTGCTTTGATTGTGTTTTTCCTGCATGGCAGAAGGGGCTTGGACTGGATGACCTCTGGAGTTTCTGCTATTATTATTATTGTTGTTGTTGTTGTTGTTGGATGACCCCTGGAGTTTCTGCTATTGTTGTTGTTGTTATTACTATTACAAAGGCAGAGTGGCCATCCTTTGGGGTGCTTTGATTGTGTTTTTCCTGCATGGCAGAAGGGGCTTGAATTGGATGGCCTCTGGAGTTTTTGCTATTATTATTATTATTATTATTATTATTATTATTATTATTATTGGATGGCCTCTGGAGTTTCTGCTATTGTTGTTGTTGGATGGCCTTTGGAGTTTCTGCTATTGTTGTTACTATTACAAAGCCAGGGTGGCCATCTCTTGGGATGCTTTGATTGTGTTTTTCCTGCATGGCAGAAAGGGCTTGGACTGGATGGCCTCTGGAGTTTCTGCTATTATTATTATTATTATTATTATTATTATTATTGGATGGCCTCTGGAGTTTCTGCTATTGCTGTTGTTGTTGTAGTTCTCACAAAGGCTGGCTGGCCATCTGTTGGGGGTGCTTTTCCTGCATGGCAGAAGGGGCTTGGACTAGATGGCCTCTGGAGTTTCTGTTGTTATTATTATTATTATTATTATTATTATTATTATTATTATTATTGGATGGCCTCTGGAGTTTCTGCTATTACTATTGTTATTGTTGTTATTGCTATCACAAAGGCTGGCTGGCCATCTGTTGGGGGTGCTTTTCCTGCATGGCGGAAAGGGGGTTGGACTGGATGGCCCCTGGGGTTTTTTCTTCTTCTTCTGCTACTGCTGTTGTTGTTATTGTTATTATTATTAAGACTGGATGGACATCTGTTGGGGGTGCTTTTCCTGCATGGCAGAAGGGGCTTGGACTAGATGGCCTCTTGAGTTTCTGCTATTATTATTATTATTATTATTATTATTATTATTATTATTGGATGGCCTCTGAAGTTTCTGCTATTACTATTGTTATTGTTGTTATTGCTATCACAAAGGCTGGCTGGCCATCTGTTGGGGCTGCTTTTCCTGCATGGCAGAAGAGGACTGGACTGGATGGCCTTTGGGGTTTCTGCTATTATTATTATTATTATTATTATTACCATCTGGGGTCGCACCATTAGGAAGGTGGCGACCCACTGATGTAGAGGAAGTGTACATGAATCCTGTAACCTGCCTTGAGTTTCGAGGAGAGGTGGGTAAGAAACAAAATTATTATTGTTACTATTATTATTTCATGTTTAGATTTTGGTCCCATCTCCAAGATAGCTTATTATATACACATGGGCAAAAGCAGGTATTCCAAAATCCAAAATGCAAAACACTTCCAGGATGGATCATTTTGGATAAGAGATACTCAACCTATATATTGGTGTTAACTGCTCAATGGGATATTCTCATGTCAGAGACAAAAGCAAGCCAATAATTCCCATCTATGAGAGTTGGAGAGCTAATGTAATATTTTTCTGGCTGGTCTTCCATTCCCAAGGGTCGGTCTCTACAGTGCACGGTGCATAGATATTAAATATCTAAAACAAAGAAAGAAAGAAAGCTTCTGCTGGAGCCGAAATATAAGCAGTAGTCTGAGCTGGAGATGGAAACCTTTAACTCACCCCCTAGATATTAAAATAGTAATTATTATTATTATTATTATTATTATTGTTATTATTATTTGAAACACAACAAGATGAGACCACAGCAGACAAGATGTGGCAATCACCAGTGTGCCAATCACCACTGGGACCACCTTGACTGGCTTGTACCAGAGTCTTTCCGTTATTATTATTATTATTATTATTATTATTATTATTATTATTATTATTAGAAACACAAGATGAGTCCACAGCAGACACACTACTGGCTGTTGTATTGGATCACACGTTGGGCACTTCCCAAGTGTCTAGGACTGTGTGATGTATCAGCAAATAATACATGCAGATCCCAGTAAGGTTGCCTTTTGCAGCTGGCAGATGGTAATTTTGTCAGCGCCAATTGTGTTTAAGTGCAGCCAAGGTCTTTAGGCACTGCACCCAGTGTGCCGATCACCACTGGGACCACCTTTACTGGCTTGTGTCAGAGTTTTGCAGTTGATTATTAATTATTGTTGTTGTTATTTGAAACACAACAAGATGAGTCCACAGCAGACAACTCTACGGCTGTTGTATTGGATCACAGAGAGAAAATGTCGACACTTTCCAATTGTGCATAGTGCTATGTACTAAATTGTCCAGCAAAGTCCATAAAAACAAAGTCAAAACTTCCCAAATAAAATGCAAAAAAATCAGAAAACATGAATCCAAGGCATGAATATAGAGGCATAGATCAAAACCTTTTTTTTTTCGTGTCAGGAGCGAGCTGAGAAACTGCAAGTCGCTTCTGGTGTGAGAGAATTGGCCGTCTGCAAGGACGTTGCCCAGGGGACGCCCGGAGGATTTGATGTTTTATCATCCTTGTGGGAGGCTTCTCTCATGTCCCTGCATGAGGAACTGGAGCTGATAGAGGGAGCTCATCCGCCTCTCCCCGGATTTGAACCTGTGACCTGTTGGTCTTCAGTCCTGCCAGCACAGGGGTTTAACCCACTGTGTCATCGGGGGCTCCAATAATTATATTAATTATTATTATTATTATTGTGATGTATTGGCGAATAACTGTTATTATTATTATTAATAATAATAATAATAATAATTCCTTAGCATTGAGCCATGGCAGTTAAAAAGCTATCAAACTGATTCAACACTGCAGTGTAGATGCACATGGAATCACATCACTCCCAGGTCCCACCAGCCCTGAAGCTTCTAAGCTTGGACTCAACAATCCTAAAATGATGGTTTGATGGTCCAACGGGTCATGCTAACCATGGCTGGTTCCCAATGAGTCTTACCATAGGGATTCATGTGGTCACCTGGCATTTGTGGTGGGGTGAGACCTTGCTGGAAGGGGTCCGTGGCGTAGGTGCTCTGGTCCATCGCGACAATCTGCTGCTGCGGTGGCGCGAGCGGCGTGTACGACGTCATCATCCCTTCCATCCGGTTGGACATTACTTCTGCAAGGAAAGGCAACGGTCTTCATCTCAAACTTTCACCAGTTAAACCATTGACAACGGCAGCATCCGTAGCCTTCAAACCCTTGTTGTTCCAAAGGAAGTGGCGTCATGCTCATACATATCAAAAGGTATCCCTCTGCTCCATTAAATTATTTGGGGCGAGGCGCGGAAGTACAAAGCAATCAACGTACATAACTTAATAAACTTAATTAACTGATCTAGGATCTCAGCCAATGTCATCATTGTGTCACCGGTGAAAGGGACATACTCAGATACTTCTCAGATGTTCCTCACTCCCTATGGGGCAATATGTATATATAATCACTCCGAGTCCCCATTGGGAAGATGGTAGCAGGGTATAAATAAAGATTATTATTATTATTATTATTATTATTATTATTATTATTATTTGGCCGTGTCAAGGATGGAAAGCATGCAAATGGTCATTGTGTCAAGGAGATAGGAAATTCCCACCCCACAATAACCAGAAATGTGAGTTATGCAGACCAAAGTTGGATTGACATCTCTGTACAGTGGAACTTAGGTATCTACTTGGATTTGCTTCTAGGATCCACCATGAGTACTACATCCATGGATGCCCAAGTCCCATCATATGTAATGTCACAATAACATGGCGTTCCTTACATAAAATGGCAAAATCAAGGTTCACTTTTTTGGATTTTTAATTCCAGATGGTGATGGTGATGGTGATGGTAATGGTGGTGGTGATGGTGGTGGTGATGGTGATGATGATAGCAACCATAACAACTACTAGCCTATGGACTCCTAGCTGTCCTGAGTACCCTTGGGGAGATGGTGGCGGGGTATAAATAAAGATTATTATTATTATTATTGTTGTTGTTGTTGTTGTTATTGTTATTGTTGTTATATGGCCATGTCAAGGATGGAAAGCATGCAAATGATCATTGTGCCAAGGAGATAGGAAATTCCCACCCCACAATAACCAGAAACATGAGTTATGCAGACCAAAGTTGGATTGACATCTCTGTACAATGGAGCTTATGTATCTACTGGGATTTGCTTCTAGGATCCACCATGAGTACTACACCCATGGATGCCCAAGTCCCATCATATGCAATGCCACAATAAAATGGTGTTCCTGACATAAAATGGCAAAATGAAGGTTCACTTTTTTGGATTTTTAATTCCAGATGGCGATGGTGATGGTGGTGGTGATAGTGGTGGTGGTGATGGTAATGATAGCAACCATAATAACTACTAGCCTATGGACTCCTAGCTGTCCAGAGTGATGGTGATGGTGGTGGTGGTGGTGATGGTGAAGGTGATGGTGGTGGTGGTGGTGATGGTGAAGGTGGTGGTGGTGATGGTGGTGGTGATGGTGATGGTGGAGGTGGAGGTGGAGGTGGTGGTGGTGATGGTGATGGTGGTGGTGGTGGTGATGGTGATGGTGATGATGATAGTAACCATAACAACTACTAGCTTATGGACTATTAGCCGCCCTGAGTCCCCTTGGGGAGATGGTGGTGGGGTATAAAGATTGTTGTTGTTGTTGTTGTTGTTGTTGTTGTTTTACTGACACAAAAGCACAGTATGCCACAGCAAATGAAATCTATATGCTGGATTTCATATTAAAAAGTCACAAGTGAAACACTTCCCAAGTGTCTAGGACTGTGTGATTTTATTATTATTATTATTATTATTATTATTATTATTCTTTGAAACACAACAAGATGGGTCTACAGCAGATACTCTACTGGCTGTTGTACTGGATCACACGTCGGACACTTCCCAAGTGTCTAGGACTGTGTGATGTATCGGCAAATAATGCATGCAGATCCCAGTAAGGTGGCCTTTTGCAGATGGTTATCTTGTCAGTGCCGATTGTGTTTAAGTGCAGGCCAAGGTCTTTAGGCACTGCACCCAGTGTGCCGATCACCACTGGGACCACCTTGACTGGCTTGTGCCAGAGTCTTTGCAGTTCGGTCTTTAAATCCTCATATCGTGTCAGCATTGTTATTATTATTATTATTATTATTATTATTATTATTATTATTATTGACACAAAAGGACAGTATGTCACAGCAAATGAGATCTATATGCTGGATTTTGTATCACATAATCACAAGTCGAATACTTCCCAAGCGTCTAGGACTGTGTGATGTATTTTCGAATGATGCGCACAGATCCAAGTCAGGTAGCCTTTTGCAGTTGACAGATCGTGATTTTGTTGATGTTTATTGTTTCCAAATGCCGGCTGAGATAATTTGGCACGGCACCTAGTGTGCCGATGACCACTGGGACCACCTGTACTGGTTTATTCCAGAGCCTTTGCAGTTCGATTTTGAGGTCTTGATAGTGGCTGAGTTTTTCCTGTTTTTATCCTATTATTATTATTATTATTATTATTATTATTATTATTATTATTATTATTATAATTGACTCCAGTCAAGTCCATAATTTGGATTCTGGGATGGAATTAAATCTGGCGAAGAATAATCCTGACCTTCTCCTCTCTTCATCTGAAGACATACATATCAAAGGCATATTTAGGAAGCCTTAAAAATACTTTGTCAAAGTGGTATGAGGTGTTGCTACTTGTTTCCTTGAAATCTCCTCCCACGAGCCAGGATCCTGACTCCAAGGTGAAGCAACGCCTGTCTGCTGACTCCGGAGAGGCTCATCCATATTCAGGGCTCCTTGTGTTGTGCAGGAAGGTGTCGCAAGCTCTGTGGGGCGGAGGTTCGTGTTTGTCCACTCCTTGCCACAAGAGCGTGCCAGCCCTGACTGGCGCCACGTTGGGTGCCAACCTGGCCGGAGCAGATAAGAGTCATGCTATGCTGTTGCAAAGGGGGAAAGAGCTGCAAGGTGGGAGGCTGAATGACAGAAGAGCGAGCTGGTTGAGCCACCCCACCTGCCTTTCAGATTGGGAATGCTTTTATAACACAGCTCATATGTAGCAAGGGCTTTGGGTTACCAAATGTTGCTCTGGAGGATCAGACAATATGGAGCAAATGCCATATTCTGGATCCTATAGATTTGTTCTGTACTATCCTTTCATTTGAGGAAGATCAACCACCTGAATTCCCTTGGCTAGTTCCAACTAGAGTAGGCAATAGGTAAAAGTTTCCCCTTGACATTAAGTCTACTTGAATCCAACTCTGCAGGGTGGTGTTCATCTCCACTTCTAAGCCAAAGAGCCGGCGTTGTCCTTAGACACCTCCTAAGTCATGTGGCCAACATGACTGCACGGAGCGCCGTTACCTTCCCACAGAAGTGGTACCTATTTATCTACTCACATTCCAGTTACGGACTGGTGCAAAGTGCAATGTAACTCAACATAGAATCATACAATCATAGAATCATAGAGTTGGAAGAGACCTCATGGACCATCCAGTCCAACCCCCTGCCAAGAAGCAGTAAAATCGCATTCAAAGCACCCCCGATAGATGGCCATCCAGCCTCTGTTTTTATTTATTTGTCGTGTCAGGGCAACCAGTCAATTGTATTACATTTCTAACAGAACAAAACAAACAAACAAACAGACAAAACACAAAATTTGCAAGCTTGGTAGTTGATTAAATGTCCTTTGACCAGTATCTGGCCCCTTGGAGTTCCTCTGGTGTTGCTGCAAGAAGGTCCTCCATTGTGCATGTGGCAGGGCTCAGGGTGCCTTGCAGCAGGTGGTCAATGGTTTGCTCTTCTCCACACTCGCATGTCGTGGATTCCACTTTGTGACCCCATTTCTTGGGGTTGGCTCTGCACCTTGTGGTGCCAGAGTGCAGTCTGTTCAGTGCCTTCCAAGTTGCCCAGTCTTCTGTGTGCCCAGAGGGAGTCTCTCATTTGGTATCAGCCATTGGTTGAGGTTCTGGGTTTGAGCCTGCCACTTTTGGACTCTCGCTTGCTGAGGTGTTCCAGCGAGTGTCTCTGTAGATCTTAGAAAACTATTTCTGATTTAAGTCATTGACGTGCTGGCTGATACCCAAACAGGGATGAGCTGGAGATGTCTCTGCCTTGGTCCTTTCACTATTGGCTGCTACTTCCGCGGATGTCAGGTGGTGCAATACCGTCTAAGCATGTAATTTCTCCAGTGGTGTAGGGCGCAGACACCCCGTGATAATGGCATGTCTCATTAAGAGCCACATCCACTGTTTTATGCGTGGTGAGATGTGTTCCACACTGGGCATGCATACTCAGCAGCAGAGTAGCACAGCGCAAGGGCAGATGTCTTCACTTGTGTCTGGTTGTGATCCCCAGGTTGTGCCAGTCAGCTTTCGTATGATATTGTTTCTAGCGCCCACTTTTTGCTTGATGTTCAGGCAGTGCTTCTTGTAGGTCAGAGCACGGTCCAGAGTGACTCCCAGGTATTTGGGTGCGCTGCAATGCTCCAGTGGGATTCCTTCCCAGGTCATCCTCAGAGCTCGGGATGCTTGTCTGTTCTTAAGATGAAAGGCACATGTCTGTGTTTTAGATGGATTAGGGATCAGCTGGTTTTCCCTGTAATAGGCAGTAAGAGCACCTAGAGCTTCGGAGAGCTTCTGTTCAACCATCTCAAAGCTCCCTGCTTGAGCGGTGATGGCACGATCATCAGCATAGATGAAGCTCTCTGTCCCTTCTGGCAGTGGCTGGTCATTTGTGTAGATGTTGAACATGGATGGAGCAAGCACGCTCCCCTGAGGCAGGCCGTTCCTCTGTTTCCGCCATCTGCTTCCCTGGAACTCAACAAAAAAGCTCCTGTTTTGTAGCAGGTTTCCTATGAGGCGGGTGAGGTGGTATCCTTTGTGATATTATACATTTTTCTCAGGAGGAGGCGGTGGTTCACAGTATCATAGGCTGCTGACAAGTCTATGAAGACAGCTCCTGTGATCTGCTGCCTTTCAAAGCCATCTTCTATGTTTAAAAGCCTCCAAAGAAGGAGCTTCCACCACACCCCAGGGCAGAGAGTTCCACTGCTGAACAGCTCTCAAGTCAGGAAGTTCTTCCTAATGTTCAAATGGAATCTCCTTCCTTGCAGTTTGAAGCCATTGTTCCGCGTCCTAGTCTCCAGGGCTGCAGAAAACAAGCTTGGTCCCTCCTCAATATGACTTCCTCTCAGATATTTATACATGGCTATCATGTCTCCTCTCAGCCTTCTCTTCTTCAGTCAAAACATGATGCCACATGAATGTGAATGTATATTCTATTTGTTTTAAATTCCTCATTTTAAGATGTTTTCTATTTACCACTGTCTTATTGGGTTGGATTCATGTATTTGAATTGTTGTTTGTATGCTTTTAATAAGTTGTAAGCCGCATTGGGTCCCATAAAGGAGAAAAGTGGGATATAAATAAAGTTATTATTATTATAATTGACAGAAAAGCACAGTATGTCACAGCAAACGAGATCTATATGCTGGATTTCGTATCAAAGAATCAGAAGTTGAACACTTCCCAAGCGTCTAGAACTTATTATTATTATTATTATTATTATTATTATTATTATTATTGTTATTATTATTATTATTTTACTGACACAAAACCACAGTATCAATATGCTGGATTTTGTATTATTATTATTATTATTATTATTATTATTATTATTATTATTATTATTATTATTAGACACACAATAAGATGAGTCCACAGTAGACAATACATATAATATTTATAATATTATAATGTAATATAATATAATACTAATAATAATACAATATTATAATTATATATATTTATATTGCATGTAATATTACTAATAATATTACAATATAATCGTGTAGTACATTACATAATGGTGTGTACTATTGTACTATGCTAATAATTTAATATATTGTATGTATATATATCTTGTAAGCCGCTCTGAGTCCCCTCCAGCATGAGAAGGCGGCATATAAATGTCATATATATAATATAATATAATATATAGGGCACCCCCAACAGATGGCCGCCAAACCTTTGTAATAATAATAATAATAATAATAATAATAATAATAATAATAATAACAATAACAATAACAATAATAACAATAATAATAGCAGAAACCCAATGGGCCACTCTAAGGACTCCGTGGAGCACAGTTTGAGAACCACTGGTATAGGGAATATGTAGGGATCATGAAGGTCTCGACATGAAAAACAGGTTCACCTTGACCCAGCCGCTGTGAATTCTGCTGTTCCTGCTGCTGCTGATGCCGCCGGGCCAGTTTCTTCATCTGAAAAGGAAAGGAAGCGAAGAATAAACAGGACTATCCACTCCAAACTGTCTCCTCAAGCTGCTACATTTCTATATTTCACCATCTCATTCTTCCTTTTCCAGCCAGATCTTACCTTTGCTCTCTGATTCTGAAACCACACTTGGACAACACGGACACTGAGACCTGTTTCAGCTGCTAGCGTCTCTCTGACCTGCAGAGAAAGGAAATAGAATGAGTTTCCTTGTGTGGTCTGTGGACCACTACTGTTCCGCAAGAACGAAAATACAGTCCGCAACCTCACCATTACTATACTGTTGCCTCAAAATCACGTGGTTGACAGTGACTGGTCTCACAAAATGGGAATGTCGGGGAGGGACTGACTACCCACAAAAGATTATTACTACCTCATCAGTTCTAGATTACTAAATATGGTTTTCTGTGGGCAAGCACGTGGAGATTACTGGATGGCATATGCTCTGCATCAGAAACTAGAGCTGATGTGGTCTATCCAATGCAATTTTCTGAATCAGCACCCCAAATAAACAAACCAAATCTAAATTTGACCAAAAATGGATACATAACGCTTTTGGTACTAATGTTGGAGAGTGGTCCCTGGTCAAAGTGGTCTCTGGTCAAGTGGTCCCTGGTCAAAGTGGTACCTGGTCAAATAGTCCCTGGTCAAAGTGGTCCCTGGTCAAAGTGGTCCCTGGTAAAAATGGTCCCTGGTCAAAGTGGTCTCTGGTCAAACAGTCCCTGGTCAAAGTGGTCCCTGGTCAAATAGATCCTGGTCAAAGTAGTCCCTGGTCAAGTGGCCCCTGGTCAAATAGACCCTGGTCAAAGTGGTCCCTGGTCAAAGTAGTACCTGGTTAAGTGGTTCCTGGTCAAACAGTCCCTGGTGAAAGTGGTCCCTAGTCAAGTGGCCCCTGGTCAAATAGACCCTGGTCAAAGTGGTACCTGGTTAAGTGGTTCCTGGTCAAACAGTCCTTGGTCAAAGTGGTCCCTGGTCAAATAGTCCCTGGTCAAAGTGGTCCCTGGTCAAATAGACCTTGGTCAAATAGTCCCTGATCAAAGTGGTCCCTGGTCAAAGTGGTACCTGGTCAAAGTGGTCCCTGGTCAAATAGACCTTGGTCAAATAGTCCCTGCCCAAAGAGGTCCCTGGTCAAATAGACCCTGGTCAAATAGTCCCTGGT
Organism: Anolis sagrei ordinatus; assembly: GCF_025583915.1. Taxonomy (NCBI): domain Eukaryota; kingdom Metazoa; phylum Chordata; class Lepidosauria; order Squamata; family Anolidae; genus Anolis; species Anolis sagrei. Next base: position 28,235,251 of record NW_026844589.1, read on the forward strand.
CAAAGTGGTCCCTGGTCAAGTGGTCCCTGGTCAAATAGTCCCTGGTCAAAGTGGTCCCTAGTCCACAAAATGTTGGGAACCAGTGATGTAGGACCTTTTCAGATGTTCTTCAGTGAAGATGTTCATGTGTTTAGCCCCCCAGAAGTCTATTTGATGTGAGGGCACTTCTGGTGGGAAGAGACTTCCAAACACAGTGCAAATGATGGGTTTTGCTAAGATCTCAGGAATACAGTAATGCAGTTATTAGTGGCGACCTTCCAGACATGCCAAGGTGTTGCCACTGAAAAATCCATACCTTCCGACAAGGTTTGGAGGACACTTCAAAAGACGCTTTGAAAGCTCTCCTTTGCTGCGTAGTGAGTATCGTCCGTGGCCGCTTGGGCCTCCTTGGATCCTTCCCATCATCACCGCCCTTCCCTGGGTTTGTTTGGCCTTTGGTTGGTTTGACATCTCCATCTTCGTCATCACTTTTCACTGTGGATTGAGGAAAAACAGGCATGATAACGCAGGTAGGGACCCTATTGGTGATGTGATGATCCCTTATGGTTGGTCAACTTTTGCACGTCTCCACGGGGCTTACCTGAGTCGGAGTCGTCGGGACTGACGGAGCTGAGCAAATCCTTTTCCTTCTCGTAGTCGCTCTTGCAGAGCAACTGCCCTTCCTTCAGCACAAACTCGTCCCCTTTCCGCAGTTGTCGCTCGCAGACACAGCAACAGAAGCAGCCTAGGTGGTAGACGCACTCCAGGGCCCGCATCACAAACTCCGTGGGGGCGATCTTCTCCATGCAGCCGCTGCACTTGGCAGCAAAGAGTCTATCAAAGACAGAAGCAAAGAGGAAAACATTAGATCCACGGCACAAAAGGGAGCCCTGGGATCTTGGTTGGACATTCAGGATGGAGGGACCACCAAGGCAGATTCAGAAGCTTGATCTGACAAAGTAGTTGTCACACACACACACACACACACACACACAAGCGAGTGGAGTGGAGTGGAGGCGTGCCGCATGCAGCCCCTTCTCTTTCCCTCCTATGTCAGGAGAGCAGTCTCCTCCTCCTCCTTTCCCTGTTGGGAAAGCAGCAGCAACGGCAGCAGCAACGGAGCATCCACGCAAGGAAGAAGGGGAGGAGGAGGCAAGGAAGGTCCACGGTGCTTGAATGAAGGACCTTCCTTCTCTCCCTCCCTTCCCTTCTTTCCTCCCTTTCCTTCCTTCCTTCCTTTCCTTCTTTCCCTCCTTTTTTCTTCCTTCCTGTCCCTCCTTCCTTCTTCCTTTCCTTCTTTTCCTCCCTCCCTCTCCTTCTTTCCCTTTCTTCATTTCCTTCCCCTTCATTTCCTTCCCTCCCTCCTTTCTTCATCCCCCTCCTTTCTTTCCCTCCTTCCTTCTCCTCCTCCTTCTCCTCTCTCCCTCCCTCCCTTCCTGACCTTTTTTTCCTACCTTCCCTTCTTTCCCTCCCTTCCTTTTTCCTTCCTTCCTGTCCCTCCTTCCTTCTTCCTTTCCTTCTTTTCCTCCCTCCCTTTCCTCCTTCTTTCCCTTTCTTCATTTCCTTCCCCTTCATTTCCTTCCCTCCCTCCTTTCTTCATCCCCCTCCTTTCTTTCCCTCCTTCCTTCCTTCCTTCCTTCCTTCCTTCCTTCCTTCCTTCCTTCCTTTCTTTCCTTCCCTCCCTTCCTTTTTCCTTCCTTCCTGTCCCTCCTTCCTTCTTCCTTTCCTTCTTTTCCTCCCTCCCTCCCTTTCCTCCTTCTTTCCCTTGCTTCATTTCCTTCCCCTTCATTTCCTTCCCTCCCTCCTTTCTTCACCCCTCCTTTCTTTCCCTCCTTCCTTCGTCCTCCCTCCCTCCCTCCCTTTTTTCTTCCTTCCTGTCCCTCCTTCCTTCTTCCTTTCCTTCTTTTCCTCCCTCCCTCTCCTTCTTTCCCTTTCTTCATTTCCTCCCCCTTCCTTCCTTCCTTCCTTCCTTTCTTCTTTCCTTCCCTTCTTCCTTCCTCCTCCTTTCTTCACCCCCCCCTTTCTTTCCCTCCTTCCTTCCTCTCTCCCTTCCCTCCCTCCTCCTGTCCTTCTTTTTTCCTTCCTTCCCTTCTTTCCCTCCCTCCCTTTTTCCTTCCTTCCTGTCCCTCCTTCCTTCCTCCTTTCCTTCTTTTCCTCCCTCCCTCTCCTCCTTCTTTCCCTTTCTTCATTTCCTTCCCCTTCATTTCCTTCCCTCCCTCCTTTCTTCATCCCCCTCCTTTCTTTCCCTCCTTCCTTCCTCCTTCCTCCCTTCTCTTCCCTCTCTCCCTTCCTGTCCTTTTTTTCCTCCTTCCCTTCTTTCCCTCCCTCCCTTCCTTTTTCCTTCCTTCCTGTCCCTCCTTCCTTCTTCCTTTCCTTCTTTTCCTCCCTCCCTCCCTTTCCTCCTTCTTTCCCTTTCTTCATTTCCTTCCCCTTCATTTCCTTCCCTCCCTCCTTCTTCATCCCCCTCCTTTCCTTCCCTACTTCCTCCTTCCTTCCTTCTCCTCCCTCCCTCCTGTCCTCCTTTTTCTTTCCCTCCCTCCCTCCCTTCCTTTTTCCTTCCTTCCTGTCCGTCCTTCCTTCTTCCTTTACTTCTTTTCCTCCCTCCATCCCTCCCTTTCCTCCTTCTTTCCCTTTCTTCATTTCCTTCCCCCCCTCCTTTCGTTCCTTCCCTCCTTCCTTCCTTCTTCCTTTCCTTCTTTCTATGTAAGATATAAATACAATATTAAATGGAAGGGACAGTCAAGAAGTAATGAGAGAAGGAGGGAAAAAGGGAAGGAAGGAAGGAAGGAAGGGGAGGGAAAGAAGGAAAGAAAGAAAGATAGAGAAGCAAGGAAGGAGAGAAGGAAATAAAAAGTGAAAGGAAAAAGAGAGGGAAGGAAGGAGAGAAGGAACAAAAGATAGGGAAGGAAGGAAGGAACCAAAGAGCAAAGAAAGGGAGGAAAGAAACAGGTAGAGATGGAAGAAAGGAGAGATAGGGAAAGAAAAAGAGGAAAGGAAGGAAAGAGGGAAGGAAGGAGAGAAAGAGGGAGGGAAGGTTGGCCACAGCAACGCATGGCGGGTACAGCTAGTAATAATAATAAAAATAATAACAATGACAATAATAATAATCTGTCTTTCTATCTATATACACAATAAAAGTGAAGGTATGTATTTGTGTGTGTGACTGGGGTGTCCACTTACACAGACAACCTCCTGCCCCCACAAACAACTATAGCTCTCAGGACTCAGGAGACACCAAAGGCCCTCCCTCCAATGACATTACAAGTTATAGTGAGTGCCACAAACATGTCCAAGTGCCCTGCCAGTGTCATCCATTTACACACCGCCCAAGTGAAAGCTTCCATACGGGGACAATTTCACCCTAGATTTTCTGTTTTTCCTCCACCACGGACATCCCAGTGTTCCTGACTCTCTCTCCATTGGTGTAGAATTTGCATGACCCCGCCCACTGCCTCTCCCTTAACCCTTTCCTATTCTTTTCTATAGCACACAGCAAACAGAGGAATTGATCAGCAACTGAGCATACTAGAGATCTTTGGGGAGAATTCACCATGATGTATAGGAACTTGGCACTATGAACCTGGCACTAACTTGGCACACAGAAACCTCATGACCAACAAAAAATACTGGAGGTCTTTGGAGGGATTTATAGGAGTTGTAGTTCACCTACATCCACAGCATACTATGAAGCCAAAACACAATGCATCTCGACCAAACTTGGCACGCATACCCGATATGCCCAAATATGAATACTGGTGGATTTTTAGGGTAATTGGTCTGGACATTTTGGAGTTGTAGTTATTGGGATTTATAGTTCACCTACAATCAATGAGCATCGCTGAATTCCACCAAAGATGGAACTGGACCAAACTTGGTACACAGAGCAAAATATACTGGAGACCTTTGGGAAAAATTCAACTTGATTTGAGGGAGTTGTAGTTCACCTACATCCAGATAGAACTGTGAACCCAAACACTGATGGATCTGGACCAAACTTGGCACATATATCTGATATGTTGAAATTTGATTTCTGGAGGGGTTGAGGGGGAACTGACCTTCCTTTCTGGGAGCTGTAGTTCACCCACAAACAGAGAAAGTGTGACCTCCATTGAAATTTGATTACTGGAGGGGTTTGGAGGGAGGAACTGATCTTCCTTTCTGGGAGCTGTAGTTCACCCGCAAACAGAGAAAATGTGACCTCCATTGATGACGGATCTGGACCAAACTTGGCACACAGAACCCTTATGACCAACCAAACCTACTGGAGGTGTTTGGGAGTTGTAGTCTACTCTACAGCCAGAGAGCACACTGAACCCCACCAATGATGAATTTAGAGCAAACTTGCCCAATATAACAAACTTTAATGATGGAGATTTGTGAGGTTAACCTGGCATGATGTGAGTTGTAGTTTACCCAAAACCTTTTGTAGAATTAATTGCTGATTTACAGCATTAAAAACTTTTTCAAAACAAGCTAGTGAAACAATTCTTTTGGTTGTGAGTGCGGCAAGCAGAACACAGAGGATGGAGAGACCCTCGTCTCTGTCTGACTTTTTTTGCTTCTCTTGTACCACATTAATGGCTTGGATTGGAAACCCTTTACCGGGCGGTCTGCTCAGCCTCCCTTGCAACCCTTCAACAGGTTTACTACCCTGTGTTCAGACGCCCGAGACACCTAATGAGCTGTGGTCTTGATCGAGAGATAGCAGCCCAGGCCGTTTGTCAAGGTCGGTTTCCGGCTGTGTGCGTTTAGCTCAACTCTCCCAGTTGCAGAGCTAAATTAGAGATCGATTTGTGTGGACTTGACCGACTCATTTCCATTGAGACACAAAGGCATGCTTCCATGCTACACCCCTGGAACACCCCGGCACCTATTTCAATGCACCGCTACGAGGCCACGACACATTGCAATTTCTTTGCTGCAGAACATATCCCTTGACTCCAGCTTAAGCTGAAATATATTGACTCCAGCAACAGTTTGCACGTTGGATCAGGACCCTGGGAGATGAGCATTTGAATCCCCACTCAATCTCAGAAACCCATTTTGTGCAAGTCAGACTTATTTATTTACCATTATATCTTGCCCCAAAGGGGACTTGGAGTGGCTTACAAGTTATATGTACATACAATATATTATATTATATCGTGCCAGCTTTTCCAGTTGCTGCTCGTCAATTCTGCTGTCACCTGGGATTGCAATAATTATTAAATAATAATAATAATAATAATAATAATAATAATAATAATACAAAGTATGGATTGTTGATGTTGCAATCCCAAGTGACAGCAGGATTGAAGAGAAACAACTGGAAAAGCTGACACGATATGAGGATTTAAAGATCGAACTGCAAAGCCAGTCAAGGTGGTCCCAGTAGTGATCGGCACACTGGGTGCAGTGCCTAAAGACCTTGGCCTGCACTTAAACACAATCAGCGTTGACAAGATTACCATCCCACCTTACTGAAATCTGCATGCATTATTCGCCGATACATCACACAGTCCACACTCTGTTTACATCCTGTATAGACTACTGCAACGCTCTCTATGTGGGTTGCCTTTGAAGACGGTCCAGAAGCCTCAACTAGTCTAACAAACAGCAGCCAGATTGCTAACAGGAGCGGCGCTCAGGGAGCATACAACCAGGGGCAGCTCAACCCATTACGCAAAGTAAGCATTTGCAGTATAGTTGATTTTGCCCAGGGGTGCTCTTGGGGTGCTCTTGGGGGAAAAAAGACCTTGACATATGCAAGTTGTAGTTACTGGGATATATAGTTCACCTACAATCAAAGAGCATTCTGAACTCCACCAATGATGGAATTGAACCAAATATGGCACACAGAGCTCCCATGACGAAAAGAAAATATATATCAGTGATTGGTTGTAAGGGGGGGAGGGGGGGACCAAAATACTGCTTGCTTACCGTTGAAAATTACCTAGGGCCGCCTCTGCACACAACCCCCTTGTTGTGCCAGCTCCACTGTCTGCCGGTTTGCTACTGGGCCCAATTCAAAATGCAGGCTTTGGCCTATAAAGCCCTAAACGGTTCTGGCCCAACTTACCTGTCCGAACATATCTCCCCTTATGAATCATCAAGGACTTTAAGGTCGTCTGGGGAGGTCCTGCTCTCGGTCCCACTTTTGTCACTAGTACGTTTGGCGGGGACGAGGGACAGGGCCTTCTCAGTGGTGGCCCCTTGTCTATGGAACACCCTCCCTAAGGAGATCAGATCTGCTCCCTCCCTCTTGACGATTCGGAGGCAAGTTAAAACATGGCTGTTCAAGCAAGCGTTTACAAATGCAGAGCTAATATAGCTAATATAGGAAATCGAATGATTTGAGAATGGAACTGGACAATGCTTGATAATAATGAGATGCTAATAATGTTGTTTTTATTGCTTTTGTGGTGTTTTATACTGTTTAATGCTTTAATCTGTATTATGTTTTTATGTGTACTGATTTGTTGGAAACCGCCTTGAGTTGTCGATTGGCTGAGAAAGGCGGTATACAAATACAGTAAATCTATACAAATAAAAATGGCATGTTCGTTTGTGGGATTAACAGAACTCAAAAACCACTGGACAAATTGACACCAAATTTGGACACAAGACACCTAACAACCCAATGTATGTGTTTCACTCAAAAAAATGATTTTGTCATTTCGGAGTTGTAGTTGCTGAGATTGATAGTTCACCTACAATCAAAGAGCATTCTGAACCCCACCAACGATGGAATTGAACCAAACTTGGCACACAGTTCTCCCATGACCAACAGAAAATACTGGTGGGTGATGTCCTTTGGTTTTGGAGTTGTAGTTCACCTACATCCAGAGATAACTGTGGACTCAAACAATGATGGATCTGGACCAAACTTTACACGAATATTCAAATGCCCAAATGTGAACACTGGTAGAGTTTGAGGAAAATCGACCTTGACATTTGAGAGTTGTAGTTGCTGGGATTTATAGTTCACTTACAATCACAGAACATTCTGAACCCCACCAACGATAGAATTGGGCCACAGAACCCCCATGTGGGCCACAGCAACGTGTGGCAGGGGATGGCTAGTAAATAATAAATAAATAGACACTTGGGAAGTGTCCGACGTGTGATCCAATACAACAGCCAGAAGAGTGTCTGCTGTGGACTCATCTTGTTGTGTTTCAAAATAATAATAATAATAATAATAATAATAATAATAATAATAGAAACTGGTATGACTAAACTCAGGCAAGATAGATTGCGGCAGAAAAGGGGGAAAAGCACATCCCAAATGGAGAATCGATCAAGCTAACTCTACTGCCTTAAGTTTGCAAGACCTGGACAGGACTGCGAGCGACCTTTCATTCATAGAATTGTCACACGTCAAAGTCAACTTGCAGTTGACAACAACATATGCACGCCATGCTCATGGAGGCACACATCCCCAGATTAATTAGCCAAAGGGTTGTTCATATCCACTGCCGGAAGAGGTTGCAATATAGATATGGTTCTGGATGTTCCTAGGAAGCTATAAAGTGTCACCGCAGTGGAAACGAGGCCATTGCCATTTTCCTTACGGCAGGACAGAAACCATCTGGTCGGACTATTTTTTCCCCTCCCTATATCCACGGCTGATTTATTACCTCTAGGTTTGTTATCTTGCTTTTTGAAATCCGACTGCCTCAAATCACCGTTTGGCACTGTTTGCTCTTATAATAATGTCCTAACGAACTAACCTTTGCTTTTTCAATCGTTTCGCCCGGGTCTTTAATTTCCTCCTGTTTGTGGGGCAAATAGATTGTAATGGTTTTCTTATAACTCATTTACGGTGCAGCGAGAGAAAGAGAGAGAGAGAGATAAGAGTGTTGGGTTTACTGTTCACATTAAGTGCGGTTCAAGAGGTTCGCTAAACAGGACCCGGCCATCAGTGGGAACCTGGCTCAACTGGTTGAATTGGGCTCGAATTTATTTTTAATTTTATCAAATGCAGGTTGCACTTATAACCCAGGTTTACATCACCATAAAACATTTAAAAGCACGCTTGGTGGGGACGGGGCCTTCTTGGTGGTGGCCCCCCGCCTGTAGAACCCACTCCCCGTAGAAATAAGATCATCTTCATCCCTCCTCACCTTTAGAAAAGAGTTTCTGTTGGTCATGGGGGGTTCAGTGTGGGAAGTTTGCCCCAATTCTGTCGTTGGTGGGGTTCAGAACGCTCTATGATTGTAGGTGAACTATATATCCCAGTAACTACAACTCCCAAATGCCAAGGTATATTTCCCCCAAACTTCATTTGTGTTCATATTAGGGCATATGGAATATTCGTGCCAAGTTTAGTCCAGATCCATCATTGTTTGAGTCCATGGTAGTCTCTGGAATGAATACGCTTGCATGCTACTTTAAATGCCATACCCCCATGTGATGGAGTTCTCCTAGGAGTTATAGTTTTTCAAGGTCCATACCCTTCTCTGGGTGAATTTATACTATGAAATGAATGCCCTTGCATGCCACTTTAAATGCTATGGCCCCATGTGATGGAGTCCTCCTGGGAGTTATAGTTCCCCAAGGTCCATACCCTTCTCTGGGTGCATTTATACTATGGAATGAATACCCTTGCATGCCACTTTAAACGCCATACCCCCATGTGATGGAGTTCTCCTAGGAGTTATAGTTTTTCAAGGTCCATACCCTTCTCTGGGTGCATTTACACTATGGAATGAATACCATTGCATGCCACTTTAAATACCATGCCCCCATGTGATGGAGTCCTCCTGGAAATTATAGTTACCCAAGGTCCATACCCTTCTCTGGGTGCATTTACACTATGGAATGAATACCCTTGCATGCCACTTTAAATGCCATACCCCCATGTGATGGAGTTCTCCTAGGAGTTATAGTTTTTCAAGGTCCATACCCTTCTCTGGGTGCATTTACACTATGGAATGAATACCATTGCATGCCACTTTAATTACCATGCCCCCATGTGATGGAGTCCTCCTGGAAATTATAGTTACCCAAGGTCCATACCCTTCTCTGGGTGCATTTACACTATGGAATAAATACCCTTGCATGCCACTTTAAATGCCATGGCCCCATGCGAGGGAGTCCTCTTGGGAGTTATAGTTTCCAAGGTTCATACTCTTCCCTGGGTGCATTTACACTATGGAATGAATACCCTTGCATGCCATTTTAAATGCCATGGCTCCATGCGATGGAGTCCTCCTGGGTGTTATAGTTTTCCAAGGTCCATACCCTTCTCTGGGTGCATTTACACTATGGAATGGATACCCTTGCATGCCACTTTAAATGCCATGGCCCCATGTGATGGAGTCCTCCTGGGAGTTATAGTTTCCCAAGGTCCATACCCTTCTCTGGGTGCATCTACGCTGTGAAATGAATACAGTTGGACCTTACTTGAAATACCATTGCTCCATACTATGCAGTCCTGGGAGCTATAGTTTTCCAAGGTCCACATCCTTCTTTGTGGGGCAGCCGAGAGAGAGAGCGAGAGAGAGCGCATCACCGCTTTCCCTCCCTGTTTCTTTGCTTTCAGAATTGAAGACATATAACAGTAGACAATTCAAAGAGAGGAGGTCTCCCCCCCCACACACAAAGAACATGGGGAAGAGATGGTGGGTAGTACCTAGTGATTACAGTGTTGTTCCGTCTCCCAGGAGCCTGATTTCCCTTACTTTAAAGTTGCTTGAGATTGCTTCCTCTTGCATTTTCTCCCAGGGCTGCTGCAGCTTTGCAAGAGCCTGAAGGATTAATAGTATCAGAGTATGTAGGCCTCCTTTGCAGCTATTGGTTCCGAAAGGTATTCTTTTTGGGTTCCAGGGACCGCCTTTTCTCCCAGGGAAGAGATCTCCATTTTGGAATCTCCCCTGCCTTTTCAGTTTAGAGGAAAGACTTCAGACATGCTGATGGCTAGGTGATTAGCTCTGGGGAAACAATTTGCAAAAACTAAATTGAGTAAGCTATATTAAGCTATAGATAGTATATTATACATTATAGATAAGTATTAGGCTTGGGCAATCCATGGTTCTAAATGGTTCTAAAGTACTTACAAAACTAAAGTTCTGGTGGTGAAAATTTCAGAACTCTAACAAAACTCTCAAAATTTCATAATAAATGGCAGTTCCTAATTGGTTCTGTCATTAAAATCACCAATAATGAAATAATAATTAAATTTTGAAAGTTTTGTTAGAGTTCTGAAATTTTCACCACCAGAACTTTAGTTTTGTAAGTACTTTAGAACCATTTAGAACCATGGATTGCCCAAGCCTAATAAGTATTAAGCTATATTGAGTTAATATAGATAGTGTACTGTGTATTGAGCTGTATTGAGACATTATAGATAGAAGCTTAATTGAGAAGATTGAGTTATATATTTTCGAAGGCTTTCATGGCTGGAATCACTAGGTTCTTGTGGGTTTTTTCGGGCTATAGAGCCATGTTCTAGAGGCATTTCTCCTGACGTTTCGCCTGCATCTATGGCAAGCATCCCCAGAGGTAGTGAGGGTAGTGAGGATGCTTGCCATAGATGCAGGCGAAACGTCAGGAGAAATGCCTCTAGAACATGGCTCTATAGCCCGAAAAAACCCACAAGAACCTATTGAGTTATATAGTTATAGAGAGAGAGTCTTCACTGCTTTGTCTCCAGAACTAACCTTAAGTTATAGATAGGGGAAAAAACTGCTTTTTTCTAAACCACAACAGCTTAAGGTTAGGGTGTAAAGATTCCAGGATCTTATCTACCATCTGGAGAAAAGGTTACCTCTATAACTAAAGAAAAGAAAGAATATTTTTGTAGCTTCATCTATTGACTGTTTATTTGCAACTTTGGTGAACTGTGCCAAGTCTTCAAGGACTTTGTATAAATAAATATCCTTTTTTGATGTTTAAAACCAGGGATAGCCTCAGTTGCTGAGTATCTCAAGCTTCTCAAGATAGACACTTGCAGTTCGCTCAGACATAGAGAGAAGCACGTCGCAGTTTTATTTTCTATATCATCAGGGCGGACGGCACAAGTGTGATGGCAAATCTACTGAAAGATTGCCGAGTACAACTGAGTAACACAGATACATTTAACAGTGTGATGAAGGCAGAGAAATCACCCATTTCATTTCAGAACCGAAGAGTTCTACTCTACCAAACACTTCCCAGCTTCAGTGTGAGGAAGTTCTATGTTTATTTGTTTGCCGCATTAATCATTTTAGCTGGCATGACAACACAAGTCCTTGAACATATGTGTCCAAGTTTTCATGTTTCATACATGTCCAAGTTTTCATCTGTAAGGATTTAGTTAGCCTCACGTTCAAAGAGGAAGGGGGAAATGGTTGCCTTTGCTCCAAGACCCAGAGTTCCTCACTGCAATGAAGCCAAATGAATGCACCCTCGGCTTCCTTTTGGGCCCGATAATTGACGCTCGGCCCGTTCCATCACTGTCTCCTGCTCTGATTCAGTGGCATCCTTCCCTCCCAGCGCTTTGATGGCAAAATGGATGAGGAATCAAATTATGGCTGGGAGAAGGGAATTAAAACCATCCTTCATTTGCAAAGCCTCCGGATTGCCTCCTCGCGCTCCACCTTTGGGATTTTAACACCCATTCGCTCTTTTACAAGCGCCGCAATGGCACGCTACCGATTATGGATGCAATTTCCCTCTAATCTGCTCTGGAGCTGAGAAACGATTATGAGGGAGAGAGAGGGAAAGATTAAAAACGAGGAGAACAACAACAACAACAACGAAAAGTTCAAGGGGACTGCTTGGGTTCGGAAGAAAAATCCAAACCCCAAAAGCAAGAGCGGTTGCAATTAAAAAGCCGAATGGATTAATGCACAGCAATTATATGGATAGGCGGAGAAAGGAACTGTAGTTTCAGGCCAAACTTTGGAAATGGACAAAGGCGAAAAGAGGCAGAGGTTTCTGGGTAGCTTTTGTTTTTGCAGCCTTAGAAAACATGTTGCAACGGAGCGTCGTATGGAATTAAGTGCTCAACATATTTCCATCCTCACCTGTACAAACTTAGCTCACTCAGCCAAAGAGTTTCCACCTCCTTAATAGTAATAACAATAATAATAATAATAATAATAATATTTTGTCGTGTCAGGAGCAAGTCGATTCTGGTATGAGAGAATTGGCCGTCTGCAAGGATGTTGCCCAGGGGATGCCTGGATGATTTTGATGTTTTTATCATCCTTGTGGGAGGCTTCTCTCATGTCCCCGCATGAGGAGCTGGAGCTGATAGAGGGAGCTCATCCGCTCTCCCCGGATTCGAACCTGTGACCTGTTGGTCTTCAGTTCTGCCGGCACAGGGGTTTAACCCACTGCGTCACCGGGGGCTCAATAATAATAATAATAATAATAATAATAATAATAATAATAATAGGTAAAGGTTTTCCCCTGACATTCAGTCCAGTCGTGTCCGACTCTGGGGTGTTATTCACCTCTCAATTTCTAAGCAAAAAGCCAGCATTGTCCATAGACACCTCCAAAGTCATATGGCCAGCATGACTGCATGGAGCGTCGTTACCTTCCCACCAGAGTGGTACCTATTGATCTACTCACATTTGCATGTTTTCGAACTGCTAGGTTGGCAGAAGCTAGGGCTGACAGCGGATTTGAACCTGCGATCTTTCATAGAATCATAGAATCAAAGAGTTGGAAGAGACCTCATGGGCCATTCAATCCAACCCCCTGCCAAGAAGCAGGAATATTGCATTCAAATCACCCCTGACAGATGGCCATCCAGCCTCTGTTTAAAAGATTCCAAAGAAGGAGCCTCCACCACACTCCAGGGCAGAGAGTTCCACTGCTGAACGGCTCTCACAGTCAGGAAGTTCTTCTTCATGTTTAGATGGAATCTCCTCTCTTGTAGTTTGAAGCCATTGTTCTCCAAGGAAGCAGAAAACAAGCTTGCTCCCTCCTCCTGTGGCTTCCTCTCACATATTTATACATGGCTATCATATCTCCTCTCAGCCTTCTCTTCTTCAGGCTAAACATGCCCAGCTCCTTAAGCCGCTCCTCATAGGGCTTGTTCTCCAGACCCTTGATCATTTTAGTCGCCCTCCTCTGGACACATTCCAGCTTGTCAATATCTCTCTTGAATTGTGGTGCCCAGAATTGGACACAATATTCCAGGTGTGGTCTAACCAAAGCGGAATAGAGCATGGGGAGCATGACTTCCCTAGATCTAGACACTATCTAGTCAACAAGTTTAGCAGTTCAGTGGTTTAACCCACTGCACCACCGGGGGCTCCATAATAACAATAATAATAATAATAATAATAATAATAATAATTATTATTATTATTATTATTATTATTAATAAACTTTATTTATACCCCGCCACCATCTCCTCGAAGGGCGGCTAACATGAGGCCATGCCCAAAGATACAATACAGCAAAATAAAGTGCAAAATACAACAACAAAAATTACATCACATTAAAGTACATACAGTGGCAAAATAAAGTAAACAAAGCAAAATAGTAGAAAATCGAACACAATGGGACCTACTGTATAGACCAGGCATGGAAAACTTCAACCCTCCAGGTGTTTTGGACTTCAATTCCCACAATTCTTAACAGCCTACCCAGAAGTAATTGCTACAAAAGGCAAAAAAGTGAGATTTTGAGCCGAATATGCGGATCTTTGCATGTCTGTATGTCCCTGCGATCGGAAATCTGGATTTGTTCCCAGGCTTTAGATGTTTGTTCCTGATTGGGCAGTTCCTAAAAAGAAGGTGACACTTGAGTAAAAGGCTAAAACTTTCTTTGTGTGCCAGAAACTTCATGAAACACGGAGAAGGGACATTTTCTCTGGCCAGGACAAAGCTGTGGCCCGCTACTCAATGTTGTTCATCTTTTCACAAGAAGAGCAACCAGGAACACCACGCTGTTGTCCAGACAACCCAATCTGTCTGGACAGATGGCCAGGCTCTAAAAAGTGTCAATAACGACAAAGTTCTGTTCCTGGCTTGAAAGTGTGTGTTCCTATTTGATTGTGCAGTGCTGACTTGGGCAGAAGTGGTCCTACCCTGTCAACTTTGTTTGTGTGGTAGATATTTCATGAAACGTCTGGACGGCACAGTTTCTCTGGCCAGGATAAAGATGGGAACTTTTGGAATGATTCACTACAGTGATTCTCCGCATATCCACATGTTGAAGTTTCCAGAGGAAGCCCGACCGCGGCCATCTTGGGAACCTCTAAATCTCACAACTAAGTATCAAGTCTGCGCAATGGAGGCAGAAATCTCAGGATCAGCAGGTCAGTATGTGGACCTCTTCTGAAGTCCCGTATGTATGATGTATGTATGTATGAAGTCTGTATGATGGATTTGGTATCACAAACGTTGGCACTATTATTATTATTATTATTATTATTATTATTATTAATAATAATCTTTTAGATGTGTTTCCTGAAGGAGAGGAAGGAGAAAAAAAAGCCCAAAGGGTGAAAGCCCCAAACCCACCATACCTCAGGTCCCCAACTCCCAGGCAGTCCCGCTAAATAAAAAGAATCAAGAAAATGAAGGAAAACTAAAAAGATTCAACTGCTAAATAGGGGAGGAGGAGTCAAGATTGGCGCCCGCTTGCTTTCGTGTCGAGCGGGTTTTCATACCGGGAGAGCCCTGACTGTTACGAGCTCCTGAAGGTACCAAAGGAAATGGAGGAAACGAAATCTGCACATGTCTAGTCTTTAACTTTCTTGGCCAAATAGGGGAGGAAGAGCCGAGATTGGCTCCCGCTTGCTTTCGTGTCAAAGCATGTTTTCGTACCGGGAGGGCCATGAGCATGACGACCTCCCGAAAGTACCGAAGGAACTGGAGGAAATGAAATCGAGACACAATTCTAGTCTTTAGCTTTGTTGGTCATATAGGGGAGGAATAGCTGGGATTGGCTCCTGCTTGCTTTCGTGTCGAGCGGGTTTTTGTACCGGGAGGGCCCTGACCGTTACGACCTCCCAAAAGTACCGAAAGAACTGGAGGAAATGAAATTGGCACACAAGTCTAGTCTTTAGCTTTGTTGGTCATATAGGGGAGGAATAGCCGGGATTGGCTCCTGCTTGCTTTCGTGTCGAGCGGGTTTTTGTACCGGGAGGGCCCTGACCGTTACGACCTCCCAAAAGTACCGAAAGAACTGGAGGAAATGAAATTGGCACACAAGTCTAGTCTTTAGCTTTGTTGGTCATATAGGGGAGGAATAGCCAAGATTGGCTCCTGCTTGCTTTCGTGTCGAGCGGGTTTTTGTACCGGGAGGGCCCTGACCGTTACGACCTCCCAAAAGTACCGAAAGAACTGGAGGAAATGAAATTGGCACACAAGTCTAGTCTTTAGCTTTGTTGGTCATATAGGGGAGGAATAGCCGGGATTGGCTCCTGCTTGCTTTCGTGTCGAGCGGGTTTTTGTACCGGGAGGGCCCTGACCGTTACGACCTCCCAAAAGTACCGAAAGAACTGGAGGAAATGAAATTGGCACACAAGTCTAGTCTTTAGCTTTGTTGGTCATATAGGGGAGGAATAGCCAAGATTGGCTCCTGCTTGCTTTCGTGTCGAGCGGGTTTTTGTACCGGGAGGGCCCTGACCGTTACGACCTCCTGAAAGTACCAAAGGAACTGGAGGAAATAAAATCCACACACAAGTCTAGTCTTTAGCTTTCTTGGCCAAATAGGGGAGGACGAGCCAAGATTGGCTCCCACTTGCTTTCGTGTCGAGCGGGTTTTTGTACTGGGAGGGCTCTGACTGTTCCAAGCTCCTGAAAGTACCAAAGCAACTGGAGGAAATGAAATCGACACACAAGTCTAGTCTTTAGCTTTCTTGGCCAAATAGGGGAGGACGAGCCGAGATTGGCTCCCACTTGCTTTCGTGTCGAGCGGGTTTTTATACTGGGAGGGCCCTGACCGTTACAACTTCCCGAAAGTATCGAAGGAACTGGAGGAAATGAAATTGACACACAAGTCTAGTCTTTAGCTTTCTTGGCCAAAGAGAGTTGATGCATCTCCAAACCACAACTCCCCAAAATCCATAGGATTGCGCCGTGGAAGTTCAACTTGGGCCAAACTGCATTCATACCACAATGGAGATGCACCTAACAGTGACCAAGTCTGGATATCAAACAGCACTTTGGAGAGAGCCACAGTGATTTGCTTTGGCCTACAAATGGTATATTCCTAAAGGAATTCATAAACCCTTTATTGTTTTTGTTTTGTCTTGAAGGACGGTGGGCAAGCGTTATTATATAGGGAGGGAATGTATGACAATCTTTCCTCCTGGAATGGGACCATTAAGATGAGGGGTGGAGGTGGCGGGCGAGAGTTGGGACTTGTATAAAAAGCAAATCACTTCATCCGCCAGCTTGCCGAAGTTCCTCATGCCCAGAGCCCATCAAGGAAGCCATTTAGTTCCTGATTTGCAAGGGAGAGATTCCTCCGTCCTGCGGTGTTAATGTCTTTCCAGTGGGGGGTCGATTGCCAAATTCCAAACTCATCAACACCATCTTTTATTAATAAACCCTCAAAAGGGGGGCTTGGGGCCGAAGTTATTGCGGAAGGCGCGGAAAGCGCGGCGGTGTCATCCGTTATCTAGATTGCGAAAAGGGTGGGATGGGGAAATAAAACAAAAAAGTATGGATGGTTGATAAACAAAATGTTTCATGTGTTACATTTCCTCGCCTCCTCGCTGTATAAAACAGTGGGGGGCCGGAAGGAGATGCTGGCAAAGATTTGCGGTTGGAGGGGGAAATGGCGTTTGGCTGGAGATTCACCCCCCACCCACCCAATGCCTGATTTGTTGCTAGAGACATACAGAGTTCTCGCTCTCTTTCTTTCTCCCTCCCTCCCTCGCTCTTGTCTCCCCAAAAGGCTTCAGCATCCAGTGGCTTGCCTGGACTCACCTGGACTCAGTCCAAACAATGGGAGGCAGTGATATTTTGAGGGATACATTTACTATATATACTCATGTATAAGTCTACCTTATGTTTACATCTATGTCTATGTCTATCCCTTGGATAAAGGAATAGAAGGTTTGGGGGACAAAATTATGGAATTTGATATGGATTCCCATGAGTTCTAGTTTGGTGAGGCACCAACACTCTTTGGCAGAGCAGGACAAAAACCTTGTAAGGCTACAGCTTCCAAGACGCCATACTACTGAGCCATGACAGATCAAGTGGTGTCAAACTGCATTCATTCTACAATATAGATGCTTCTATGGCAGTGGTTCCCAACCTTTTTTGACCAGGGACCACTCTCCAACATTAGCATCAGTCTTCTCTTAGTAACTGCTTGTCCAACAAGGCTAACTAATACAATATGAGTGGATCTACACTAGTGGTTCCCAACCTTTTTTGATCAGGGACCACTTATCCAAGGACCACTTTGACCAGGGACCACTCTCCAACGTTAGCACCAGTCTTCTCTTGGCCACTACTTGTCCAACAAGGTTAACTAATACAATATGAGTGCAACTACACCAGTGGTTCCCAACCTTTTTTGACCAGGGACCACTTATCCAAGGACCACTTTGACCAGGGACCACTCTCCAACATTAGCACCAGTCTTCTCCATCAAGGCTAACTAATACAACATGGGTGGATCTACACCAGTGGTTCCCAACCTTTTTTGACCAGGAACCATTTATCCAAGGACCACTTTGACAAGGGACCACTCTCCAACATTAGCCCCAGTCTTCTCCTAGTTATTACTTGTCCAACAAGGCTAACTACTACAACATGGGTGGATCTATACCAGTGGTTCAACACATATTTTGACCAGGGACCACTTATCCAAGGACCACTTTGACCAGGGGCCACTCTCCAACATTAGCACCAGTCTTCTCCATCAAGGCTAACTAATACAACATGGGTGGATCTACACCAGTGGTTCCCAACCTTTTTTGACCAGGAACCATTTATCCAAGGACCACTTTGACAAGGGACCACTCTCCAACATTAGCCCCAGTCTTCTCCTAGTTATTACTTGTCCAACAAGGCTAACTACTACAACATGGGTGGATCTATACCAGTGGTTCAACACATATTTTGACCAGGGACCACTTATCCAAGGACCACTTTGACCAGGGGCCACTCTCCAACATTAGCACCAGTCTTCTCCATCAAGGCTAACTAATACAACATGGGTGGATCTACACCAGTGGTTCCCAACCTTTTTTGACCAGGAACCATTTATCCAAGGACCACTTTGACAAGGGACCACTCTCCAACATTAGCCCCAGTCTTCTCCTAGTTATTACTTGTCCAACAAGGCTAACTACTACAACATGGGTGGATCTATACCAGTGGTTCAACACATATTTTGACCAGGGACCACTTATCCAAGGACCACTTTGACCAGGGGCCACTCTCCAACATTAGCACCAGTCTTCTCTTGGCCATTACTTGTCCAACAAGGCTAACTAATACAACATGGATGGATCTACACCAGTGGTTCCCCACATTTTTGACCAGGGACCACTTATCCAAGGACCACTTTGACCAGGGGCCACTCTCCAACATTAGCACCAGTCTTCTCTTGGCCATTACTTGTCCAACAAGGCTAACTAATACAACATGGATGGATCTACACCAGTGGTTCCCCACATTTTTTGACCAGGGACCACTTATCCAAGGACCACTTTGACCAGGGACTCAAAGGATGCTTGCCATAGATGCAGGTGAAACATCAGGAGAAAATGCCTCTAGAACATGGCCATATAGCCTGGAAAAACCTACAACAACCCAATAATAATAATAATTTATTTATTTACTTTATTTATATACCACTTTTCTCAGCCCTCAGGCGACTCAAAGCGGTGAACAACATCGATACAAAACATCATGAGACAAGTGTAGGGCAATTAAAAACAATTGTAACATAAATCATTAACCATCCGTATAACAATCATTAGCACCTCAACAGTAAAATCAGAATCCAGTCTCATCATCCATTATTCCGTATTCCTATGTTCAATTACACTGTTTAATCAAATGCTTGTTCGAACAGCCAAGTCTTCACTTTTCTCTGAAACACCAGCAGGGAGGGGGCCGATCTGATATCTGCAGGCAGGGCGTTCCACAGCCGAGGGGCCACCACTGAGAAGGCCCTGTCTCTCGTCCCCGCCAAGCGCGCCTGTGATGCAGGCGGGATCGAGAGCAGGGCCTCCCCAGATGATCTTAATGTTCTAGTCGGTTCATAGGTGGAGATGCGTTCGGAGAGGTAAGTAGGGCCAGAACCGTTTAGGGCTTTATAGGCTAACCAGCACTTTGAATTGTGCCCGGTAGCAAACTGGCAGCCAGTGGAGCTGGCACAACAGAGGAGTAGTATGCTCCCTGAGTGCCAGCTCCTGTTAGCAACCTGGCTGCCGAACGCTGGACCATTTGAAGCTTCCGAGCAGTCTTCAAAGGCAACCCCACGTAGAGAGCGTTGCAGTAGTCTATACGGGATGTAACCAATAATACTTTATTTATACCCTGCTACCATCTCCCCAAGGGACTTGGTGCGGCTTACATGAGACTATAAATGTACTATGAATTTCTAGTACTTATGTGTACTATAAATCCCTGCAACTACAACTCCCAGATGACAAAATCTATCCCCCCGCCCCCACCAGTATTGGGTATTTGTGCCAAATTTGGTCCAGCGAATGAGTATACATTGTGTGTATCAGATAATTACATGACGATTCAGAACAGTAGCAAAATGACAGTTATGAAGTCACAATGAAAATAATGTTATGGTTGGGGGTCACCGCAACGTGAGGGGTTGAAAACCACTGATTTCGACACTAGACTCCTTTGGATACAGCCCACAATCCCATTGGCTTTTTGAGCTGCTGCATCTCACTCTTGGCTCATGTTGAATTGGTGTCCACGAGGACTCCAAGATCTTTGTCACATTGCCAGGCATTCCAGTGTAATGCCATAAAAGTGGAATTAAACCTTTCCCCATCCCAGTTCCTCGGAGTCCCTTTTTTTCCAGCATTTCGATGCTCCGCTGGACTCGATTGTCCCTAGCAGTGGGGTCCTGAGCGACTAGGGCTGGAAAGAAACAAGAGGCGGGGGAGTTAAATCCACAACCCTCCTGCCCCCTTTGCGCTAATCCCCCTCATGCCTTGGAGGCAGATTGGCTTTGGCAAGCAGTGGGGTTGAAAAGACTCCTTTCTCCCCCTAATAACAAAAAGAGGGAGGAAAAAAGATTTGTTGTAACCCCCCATCCCTTCCCCTTCCCCTTCTCTTCTGGGGAGGTGAGGTTGCTATAGCAGGCCCCAAATCCTATGGGGAATGGAGAAGGTAGAAACTCAACCCAGGGGGAGTGAGCCAGATTCCGGACTAAGGATTAGAAAGGGGTCCAACAATAGCCAACAGGAACAAATAAGCATTACAGCCCCCCAAAAATACAAGGGGATGGAAAAATAGGACCAAAGGAGGAGGGGGTGATCGTTGACAGGTTAACCCAAAGAGTGACAAAAGAGCAATGGATTTGCTTCAAGTGGATGGAGGAAATAAGAGGATGTTTTGGAAAGGACAAGAAGTCACTTCTTGCGGCTCACTGAAGGGCATCCGGGGAAGGAAGGCATCCCGCCCCATGCCTCCTTTTGCAGAATTTGGGGGGCGGAGAGAAGGGGGGTGTTTTCCGGTCAAGCTGGGTATTGCGGAATTTGACTAAGAGTGCATCCATGTGCAAAATTCCTTACGTCTTGGGGGTGGGGGGGGGGGGCAATTCCAACTAGCGTATAGGGTCTATCCACAGGTGTAGGTTTAAAGCATCCTGTGATTATTCTACATGTCTCATTTAGAATGATAGTGTGGCTGGAATAGCACAAAATGTGGGTTCATCCTATCCAGACAAATCAGTGTTGACAAAAGAGTGGATGGACCTTGGAGTCATCGAGTTCAAAGAGACCCCAAGTCCCATCCAGTCCATCTACTTTCTGCAGAAATTAGAAGTTGTTTTGGGTCCA
This sequence comes from Anolis sagrei ordinatus, assembly GCF_025583915.1. NCBI lineage: Eukaryota > Metazoa > Chordata > Lepidosauria > Squamata > Anolidae > Anolis > Anolis sagrei. Next base: position 28,256,159 of record NW_026844589.1, read on the forward strand.
ACTTCCCAATCCTGGGAAGAAAATGGAGTAATAATAATACGAGGGTTGAATGAAAAGTAATGCCTCCACCTTCGTAACTCCTCAACAGATGGCAGTACTGGTATGTGGCAGGTACTGGCTTGTTCAGTAGACTCTCCTCTACAGTTCCATTTTGGCGGGATGCCTTAGGGCATGTGTTTTTGTCTGTGTGAAGAATGCCTGCCATTCACCACTGCAGGCAGGGCTACTGTATGGACATTTCCTGAGGCTAATCCTATTTCCCTGCTGAGGATCAACTCTCAACTCTATTCCTGTGTGTATATATTGGTTAACTTCATTTGCCACTGGACCCGTTGACTGTTGGGAAAAGCAACCTTCTCAAGTCTCCACTGGTTATTTGTTATGTACATAATTTAGATTGTTTACTGTATTGTATATGTGTGCATTGCTATGCAATTTGCCCTTTGAGGGGCTGCAGACCATGTGATGAGGTCTGGGATTGTTCAGGGCTCAGACTTCATTTCCCATTGCACCCTTTGACTGTTAGAAAAAGCAACCTTCTCAAACCTCCACTAGTTACTTGTTGTGTACATAATTTAGATTATTTATTTTATATATGTGTATTGGTATGCAATTTGACCTTAACTCTTTGTTGTGGGAGGGGCTGCAGACCATGTGATCAGGTCTGGGCTTGTTCAGGGCTCAGACTTCATTTCCCATTGCACCCTTTGACTGTTGGAAAAAGCAACCTTCTCAAACCTCCACTGATTATTTGTTATGTACATAATTTAGATTGTTTACTGTATTGTATATGTGTGCATTGGTGTGCAATTTGACCTTAACTCTTGTTGTGGGAGGGGCTGCAGACCATGTGATCATATCTGGGCTTCTTCAGGGCTCAGACTCCATTTTGTTTTGGACTTCCATACCAAGTATGCTGTATGGAAGCCATTAGACTCTATTGGACTTTCAGACTAGACAGAGACTCTATTATAGACTCTCAAAATAGAGAGATGCTTTGGAGTCTGGAATATTGGTTCTATGAAAGATACCCTGTGTTACCTACACAGAGAAAATACTTCAAATCTCCTTGTAACTGGATTGATAAGCAAAGAACCTATATGTGGAATACATGAAGTTTGTGAGTAAACCAACTACGAGGGTTGAATGAAAAGTAATTCCTCCACCTTCGTAACTCCTTAACAGGTGGCAGTACTGGTATGCAGCAGGTACTGGTTTGTTCAGTAGACTCTCCTCTACAGTTCCATTGTGGTGGGAAGCTTTAGCATTGAACAGTTGTCCTGTTAAAGTGCGAGGTATGGAACCCTGCACAGACTTAAATAATCTCCATATAAAAATTGAATTCTTGACAGCAGAAGGTGTCACCCCAAAGGAGATTCATCAGAGAATGCAAGCTGTTTATGGTGATTGTGTTGATGTGAGTATTGTGCGTCATTGGGTGAGTAAGTTTAAAGATGTTGAGACGACACCTTCTGCTGTCAAGAATTCAATGACTGCGCATTGCTTAAGTAGCGTTGACCGACCGTCTGCGCAGGGTTTCATACTTTGAACTTTAACAACACAACCGTGCAATGCTAAGGCTTCCCGCCAAAATGGAACTGTAGAGGAGAGTCTACTGAACAAGCCAGTACCTGCTGCATACCATTACTGCCATCTATTGAGGAGTTACTTTTCATTCAACCCTTGTAATAATGTGTTTGGCCCCCTGTTGGCAAAGTGGGTTAAACAGCTGAGCTTGCTGACCAAAAGGTCAGCAATTCAAATCCGGTGAGCAGGGTGAGCTCCTGCTGTTAGCCCCAGCTTCTGCCAACCCAGCAGTTCAAAAACATGCAAATGTGAGTAGATCAATAGGATTCAAACCTGCGACCTTTCAATTAGCAAGTTTAGCAGCTCAGTGGTTTAACCCACTGCGCCACCGGGCACTCCAATCTTAAAAGTGCATATCCCGTGTTTCTTTTCAAACTCTTCTTCAGTTGATGTTTACTTTGTGCTTTTTTTATATGGAGATTATTTATTGATCTCCAAGACTGACAAATGCTCTCTTTCAAGGCAAAAACCTTTTCCCAGCAGCTCAGAGGAATAACATATCAATCATTAAAAATCATTAAGGCTGCACTTCTGAACAAAACAAAACAATTACAGCGTGACAACATTAAACCAGCTGTAGTTAAAAGAACACACAGGAGTGTGTGTCAAAAAGTGTTTCCAAATATTCCGGGTCTGTTTGAAATATAATAAAGCAGAGGACATATACAACCAGACTTCCCCATATCTTGGGGGAAATATTTTGATAGATCAGTGGTTCCCAACCTGTGGTCCGTGGACCAATAGTGGTCCACAAAAACAAAAATATGGTCCACAGCCTCACCATAAGTAAACCGTTGTCTTGAAACAACGAGGCAACGAGAGCAACTGGTCTTGCAAATCTCTCTTACAATGCCGAGGCAATGGGGTGTTGGGAGGGGAGAGGCTGACTACCCATGAAAGATGACTACTACTACATCTAGATTATTACATATGGTTTTCTGTTGGCGAGCAGATGGTGACTCCTGGATGGCATATGTTTTGTATCAGAAGCTAGAGCTGATGTGGTCTACCCAATGCAATATTCTGAATCTGCACCCCAAATAACATAACCAAATCTGAAGTTGACCAAAAACGGATTCATAACCATTTTAGTACTAATGTTGGAGAGTGGTCGCTGGTCAAAGTGGTCCTTGGATAAGTGGCCCCTGGTCAAAAAATGTTGGGAACCACTGGTGTAGATCCACCCATGTTGTATTAGTTAGCCTTGTTGGACAAGTAATGAATAAGAGAAGGCTGGTGCTATTGTTGGAGAGTGGTCAAAGCGGTCCTTGGCCATATAGCCCGGAAAAACCTACAACAACCCAGTGATTCCGGCCATGAAAGCCTTCAACAATACATCATCATCATCATCATCATCATCATCATCATTATCATCATCGAGCACTCTGAATTCCACCAAAGACGGAATTGGACCAAACCTAGTACACAGAGCCCCCATGACCAGCAAAAAACACTGGAGAACCTTGGGGTGAATTCACCTTGATTTGCAGGAATTGTAGTTCACTTACTTCCAAAGAGCACTGTGAACCCAAACACTGATGGATCTGGGTCAAACTTGACACACATACCTAATATGCTGAAATTTGATTACTGGAGGGGTTTGAGGGGAACTGGTCTTCCTTTCTGGGAGTTATAGTTCACCCACAACCAGAGAAATTGTGACCTCCACTGATGATGGACCTGGACCAAATTTGGCACACAGAACCCCCATGACTAACTCAACCTACTGGAGGGGTTTGAGGGGAACTGACCTTCCTTTCTGGGAGTTGTAGTTCTCCCACAACCAGAGAAATTGTGACCACCAGCGATGATGGACCTGGATCAAACTTGGCACACAGAGCCCCCATGACCAGRAAAAAATYRTGGAGYGCCTTGAGGTGAATTCATCTTGTTTTGRGGAAGTTGTAGTTCACCTACATCCAGAGAACATTGTGAACRRAAACACTGATGGATCTGGGTCAAACTTGGCACACATACCTAATATGCTGAAATTTGARTACTGGAGGGGTTTGMGYGGAACTGACCTTCCTTTCTGGGAGTTATAGTTCACCCACAACCAGAGAAATTGTGACCTCCACCGATGATGGACCTGGACCAAACTTGGCACACAGAACCCCCATTGCTAACTCAACCTACTGGAGGGGTTTGAGGGGAACTGGTCTTCCTTTCTGGGAGTTATAGTTCACCCACAACCAGAGAAATTGTGACCTCCACTGATGATGGACCTGGACCAAATTTGGCACACAGAACCCCCATGACTAACTCAACCTACTGGAGGGGTTTGAGGGGAACTGACCTTCCTTTCTGGGAGTTGTAGTTCTCCCACAACCAGATAAATTGTGACCTTCACCGATGATGGACCTGGATCAAACTTGGCACACAGAACCCCCATGACTAACTCAACCTACTGGAGGGGTTTGAGGGGACTGACTCACCAGAGTGGGAGTTGTAGTTTATCCTACAGCCAGAGAGCATACTGAACCTCACTGATGTTGCATCTAGAGCAAACTTGCCCAACATGACAAACTTTAAGTACTGATGGAATTTTTTGTGGTTAACTTGGCATGATGGGAGTTGTAGTTCACTCACAATCTTATGCATTTGGTACAATTTAAAAAATGCTTTAATCCGAGCAACGGGTACCAGAACTAGTAATCATCATCATCATCTGGTGTATCTCCAGCGTTCTTTAGCAGAGACCTTGCAAAATAACTCCTATGATTCTATAGTATTGAGCCATGGTTGGGCACATCTAGACTGCAGAATGAAAACAGTTTGGTGCCACTTAAAGTGCCATGGCTCCATGTTATAAATGTCAGCTCCAGAAGCTACTTTAGGACACACTGTGCCCACTCCTGGATTAGGATAAGGCCCAGTCCTGGAGGCACCATATCACCATCATAGCGCAGCCTTGTCCTCCCAAAAATGCACTTAATCCCTTTGGAAAGCTTTGCAGGTTGGCAGCCATGCCCACGGCTTACAGTCAGGCATCTTTCGGCATTAACTCAGTGGGGAAAAGCACCTCCTTTTTGTTTGTCCTGAATCTCCCAGCTTCAGGGTTCAAGTGTTATGATGGAGGAACACTTTCCCCACATTGTGATGTTTTTCCAAGCCTGCTTTCCCCCCCAAGCTCAAGAGCCCCAGCTTTTCTAAGCTTTCCCCAAAGGGAACCGAGCCAATACTTTGATCCTTTCGATTGCCCTTTTCTGCACCTCCTTCCTAGGTGTCATCATCTCGTTCCTTTGCCAATTAAAAAGATTAAAGTTTCCAAACCTCATTATAATTTTTTCTTCCAAGATGTTTGGCCAAGTCAAGGAGGAAGAACATGCTCACCCCAGTTCAAAAAATTCTAAACCAGGTGCCACGAGGAACAATGGAAAGGCTGGGATAGATTTAGCCTGGAGAAGAGATGAAAGTTGCGTCTACTCCATGGGATTAATGCAGTTCAACAACACTTTTACTTCCATGGTTCAGTGCTAGGAAATAAATTATAAACTCTTCTCCTGACATGGAAGAATTTATAAATGATTGTCTGCTTCACGGATGGGTCTATGGACTGTAAAAAATGTTGTTGTTGTTGGACCATAATAAATGTCAGTTGTTGTTGTTGTTGTTGATGATGATGATGATGGGTCTATAGACCGTAATAAATGTTGTAGTAGTTGTTGGACTGTAATAAATGTTGTCGTTGTTTCGTGACTGTTGTTGGGTTTATGGACCGTAATAAATGTTGTTGTTGTTGTTGATCAGTCTATGGACCATAATAGATGTTGTTGTTGATGATGATATTGATGGGTCTATGGACCGTAATAAATGTTGTTGTTGTTGGACCGTAATAAATGTAATAGCAGTTTTTGTTGTTGTTGTTGATGATGATGATGGATCTATAGACAGTAATAAATGTTGTAGTAGTTGTTGGACCGTAATAAATGTTGTCATTGTTTTTTGATTGTTGTTGGGTTTATGGACCGTAATAAATGTTGTTGTTGTTGTTGTTGGGTCTATGAACCATAACAGATGTTGTGTTGATGATGATATTGATGGGTCTATGGAACGTAATAAATGTTGTTGTTGTTGTTGTTGGGTCTATGAACCATAATAGATGTTGTGGTTGATGATGATAATGATGAGTCTATGGAATGTAATAAATGTTGTTGTTGTTGTTGTTGGGTCTATGAACCATAATAGATGTTGTTGTTGATGATTATATTGATGGGTCTATGGACCGTAATAAATGTTGTTGTTGTTGTTGTTAGGTCTATGAACTGTAATAGATGTTGTGGTTGATGATGATATTGATGGGTCTATGGACCGTAATAAATGTTGTTGTTGTTGTTGGATGGTAATACATGTTGTTGTTGTTTGGCTGTAATAAATGTTGTTTTTGATGATGATGATGATGATGATGATGATGATGATGATGGTGATGGTGATGATGGTACTGATGGGTCTATGAAATGTAATAAATGTTGTTGTTGTTGTTGTAGCACCAGCTCCTTTGGGCAGGGAAGGCTCATGAGTAACTCAAGGGGTTTGAGGGGACTGACTCAACATAGTGGGAGTTGTAGTTTACTGAATCTTACCAATGATGCATCTAGAGCAAAATTGCCCAACATAACAAATTATTTCAACTAACCCAGACAATGCTGGGGACCTGAGCTGATAATAATAATAATAATAATAATAATAATAATAATAATAATAATATCTATTGCTCCAGAGCTTCAGTTTGTGGGATAAAAAGAGACCAAGTTTCAAGCAGTGACAAATCCAGCACCTCACATTAGCAACACTTTAATAGGACCCCCCTCAGGGGTCAGTAAATAGGGAAAGCCAAAGTATGTGACGTGTCCGCCTTTCAACCTGCAATTACCAAGCAGAAAGAACTAGCAAAGGTGAGGGTCCCACCTCATCTGTATTTGCTCTGGGGATTGAGCCAGTTGGACACTCCACACCTGTATTTACCGATTTGCCGATAAGCCAAGAAGTGTCAAGCGGCCAGCGTGCCTTTCACCAAAAACATCAATATTGGCATAGACCTGTCTTTCTGTTGACTGCACGCTGAGAGCGAAGCATAGAAAGAGGGCAATCACAGCACACACCAAAAACCTGGAGCTCTTCTTCGCTGATTTCATCACTACCTTTGGATCCAAATAAAAAGATAGCATGGCTCAGAACCCATTTTTAGGGCTGACATCTCCATGGCGGAACCATTCTATCCTTCTTTCCTTCTCTCTTTCCTTTCTCCTCCCCTCCCTCTTTCTCCTTCCTCCCCTCACTTGCATCCTTCCTTATCTCTTTTTTCCTTCTTCCCCTCTTTTACCTTCCTTCCTTCTTTCCTTCCTTCCCTCCCCCCTCCCTTTCATCTTTCCTTCTCTTTCCTTCCTCCTTCTCTCCATTTGTCTTTCCTTTCTTCTCTCTTTCCTTCTTCCTCCTTCCCTCTCTCCCTCTTTCTCCTTCCCTCTCTCCCTTGCATCCTTCCTTATCTCTTTCCTTCCTTTTTCCTTCCCTCTTTTTCCTTCCTTCTTCTGCTTTCTCCTTCCTTCCTTCCTTCCTTCTTTCCTTCCTTCCTTCTTCCCTCCTCCCTCCCTCCTCTTCCCCTTTTCCTTCCTCCCTTTCCTTCCTTCCTTCTCTCTCCTTCCTCCTTCTCTCCTTTTTCTTTTCTTTCCTTCCTTCTTCTTTCCTCCTCCCTCCTCCCTCCCCTCCCTCTTTCTCCTCCTCCTCCTTCCTTCCCTCCCTCTTTCCTCCCTCCCTCTTTCTTCTTCCTTCCCTCCCTTTTCCTTCCTCTCTTTTCTTCCTCCTTCTCTCCTTTTCTTTCTCTTTCTCTTCCTTCTTCCTCCTTCCTTCCTCCTCTCCCTCTTTCTCCTTCCATCCTCCTTCCTTCCCTCCCTCTTTCCTCCCTCTCCCTTTCTTCTTCTCCCTCCTTTCCTTCCTTCCTTCTCCTCTTTCCTCTCCTTCTTCCCTTTCTGTCCTTTCTTTCTTTTCTCTTTCCTTCCTCCTCCTTCCCTTCCTCCCTTCCCTCCCTCTTTCTCCTTCCATCCTCCTTTCTTCCCTCCCTCTTCCCTCCCTCCCTCTTTCTTCTTCCTTCCCTTTCATTCTTCCTTCCTTCTCTCTTTCCTTCCTCCTCTGCCTTTTGTCTTTCCTTTCTTCCTCTTTCCTCCTTCTTCCTCCCCCTTCCCTCCTCTTCTCCTCCCTTCCCTCCCTCCCTCCCTCTTTCCCTTCCTTCCTCCTTCCTTCCCTCACTCTTTCCTCCCTTCCTCATTCTCCTTCCTTCCCTCCCTTTTGTCCTTCCTTTCCTCTTCCTTCCTTCTCTCTCTCCTCCCTTCCCTCCCTCTTTCCTCTTTCCTCTTTCTCCTTCCTTCCTTTCTTCCTTTCTTCCTTCCCTCCCTCCCTCCCTCCCTTATGTCTTTTTGAATTTTTCAACCAGATCAATTGGAATGTCCCATAACTGAGGGCCAACCTTTTAAAATGCAGGACCAACTCCATAACCTACTTGCCACTGATTCTCAACTTTCTTTCCAACTTTGGCCAAAAAGATGGGACTCCACGGAGGAAGGGATGGGGGCCTGGTTTCGTTGGAAGCATGCAACGCATTCCACCCACTTCGGCTCAACAAACCGTCCCAAATCCCTTATCATTAAGGGCTTAAAGCTGCTTTTTTATTTTGGAGACAAAAAGAATACTGTTTACAGGTCCATCCGACGCAAACCATCTGTAAACAGTTTCTTTGAAGCTGGAGCCCGGGCGAAGTCAGAGGCTGCCTTGGAGGCAAATACCCACTGTGTCCATCATGAAAGGAAGAATGTAAGGTGTATCCCGGGTCAGGAGGCAGCTCAAGGGGATGAAGGGAGTGGGGGGGGGGGGGTGTCCAAAAGACCCCAGGATTCCTGGGTAGCCTTTCCAAACAATTGTCTACCCAGCCTCCTTGACACTGCTGAGTTCCTGTCTTTGTCTGTTTCCCATCTGTCATCTAGTTTCAGCCTCTTTATGATTTCAGGGGAAAGATATCACTATTTGCATTGATTTTTGCACATCATTTCCCTTAACATATGAAATTTTCATAATCAGATGTGCTCCAATGGGGAGCATTTCTGTCCTCAATTGGAAGAGCTTCATCTTAACCCAGTGGTTCCCAACCTTCCTAATGCCGCGACCCCTTAATACAGTTCCTCGTGTTGTGGTGACCTACAACCATAACATTATTTTCATTGCTACTTCATGACTGTCATATTTTTTTCATGTCAGGACTAACTTGAAGAACTGCAAGTCGCTTCTGGTGTGAGAGAATTAGCCGTCTGCAAAGACGTTGCACAGGGAATGCCTGGATGTTTGATGTTTTACCATCTTTGTAGAAGGCTGCTCTCAAGTCCCCACATGGGGAGCTGGAGCTGACAGGGGGAGCTCATTCATGCTCCCCCTGGAATCCAAACTCCAACCTGAGTTTGACCCATTGCACCACCGGAGGCTCCAATCTCAAAGGGTTATGGTACAGTACTTACAATGACCCATATGTAAGTTGATCGAAGTTTTGAGTGTGTGTGTGTGTGTCAATACTTAAACTAAAACTTCTAGACTTATACACGAGTATAGACAGTATGTTTAAGTACACATAGAACTGACCGTTGAGTGACAACACATTAGGAAATCCCATTAATCCAGCAATACAATAGTATTTGAGGACCAGAACATCCGTACAGACACCAAGGTGCTTGTTTGTAAAGTTATTGCCGTCCCAACCCTGCTATATGCCTCTGAAACGTGGACTGTCTACAGACATCACACTCCTGGATCTATTCCATCAGCATTGCCTCTGAAAAATTCTTAAAAACTCTTGGGAAGACAGGCAGACAAATGTCAGCGTGCTGGAAGAAGCAAAGACCACCAGCATTGAAGCCATGCTCCTATGTCAACTCAGCTGGACTGGCCACGTTGTCCGAATGCCCCATCAGCGTCTCCCAAAGCAGTTACTATACTCCCAACTCAAGAACTGGAAATGTAATGTCGGTGGACATGAAAAGAGATTTAAATATGGGCTTAAAGCCAACTTTAAAAACTGTGGCATAGACACCAAGAGAGAACTGGGAAGTCCTGGCCCTTTAGCATTCTAATTGGAGGTCAGCTGTGACCAGCAGTGTTGCAGAATTCAAAGAGGCAGGAATGGAGGAGAAATGTGCCAAGAGGAAGGCACGTCAAGCCAACCATGACTGGGACTGCTTTCCACCTGGAATCCAATGTCCTTACTGTGGAAGAGCATGCGGATCAAGAATAGTGCTCCACAGCCACCTACAGACCCACCGCCAAGACACTACACTTGGAGGGCCATCATCTTCAGGTTACGAGGGATTGCTTAAGTAAATAAGCACGGTACTTACAATCATCCATACGTAAGCTGATCCAGGTTTTGGGTATGTTTATGTCAATACTTCTAGACTTATATATGAGTATATACAATACATTTGAGTACACATAGAATTTACTGTTAAGTGCCAACAGATTGGAAAATCCCATTAATCCAGCAATGCTATGCTATTGGAGAGTAACACTATTATTCAGGCCTGAATATGATCCAAGACTCAAAAGTTTTGGGATTGAGTGGAGAATCTGAACTGATACGACTCCGGCCCAGCTTACTTGTCCAAATGTATCTCCCTCTACATTCCGCCTCGTAGTCTAAGATCCACCGGGGAGGCCCTGCTCTCGGTCTCACCAGCTTCGCAAATGCATCTGGTGGGGTCAAGGGATAGGGCCTTCTATGTATGGTTGTATGTCTACTTTCCGAAAGCACAATGGAAAAGCCAGGTTTTGAGATCCCTCTTAAAGGTTTCTAAGGTGGGGCCTGCCTAATCTCATCGGGCAATGAGTTACGGAGTCGGGGAGCCACAGAGGAGAAGGCTCTCTCCCTTGTACCCACAAGGGAGTGACAGAAGCATTGAGGGGAGCAGTAGTGTGATGTTGTGCACCTACCCACCAACGGCGCAGCAGAAGAGCCAGGTTTTAAGATTCTTTTTGAAGGTTTCTAGGGTAGGGGCTTTCCTGATCTCTCCAGGTAATGAGTTACGGAGTCGGGGAGCCACAGAGGAGAAGGCTCGCTACCTTGTACCCACAAGACGAGCTTGCGAAACTGGCAGGGGCGAAAGGAGGGCTTCCCCCGTAGATCGGAGGGCCCGGGCTGGTTCATGGAGAGAGATCCGGTCACGAAGGTAGGCAGGTCCCAAACCGTTTAGGGCTTTGTAGGTGATAACCACAAGTGATAAGCACCGGAATTGTGGCGCAGCTGGCTGAGTGTCAGCTGCATTAAGATCACCCTGACCAAAAGGTCATGAGTTTGAAGCCAGCCCGGGTTGGAGTGGGTTTCCAACCAATTGTGTGTAGCCTGTTGTCGACCTTTGCAACCCGAAAGAGTTGCATCTGTCAAGTAGGAAAATTAGGTACCACCCTAAAAGTGTGGGGAGGCTAAATTAACTGATTTATGAGGCCATAAAGAAGACTCCAGCAAAGCATTCCAGCAGGGAAGCATGCGGGGAATGCGGAAGTGCTTCATCAGCGTCGCAGATGGACGATGAAAGCGACAGCTCCCCTGGCGGCCAGAAAAAGTTAAATAGCCTCTGTGTATGTTTGTATGTCAAAAATTGGCATTGAATGTTTGCCATATATGTGTACACTGTAATCCGCCCTGAGTCTCCTGCGGGCTGAGAAGGGCGGAATATAAAAGCTGTAAATAAATAAATAAATAACCTGTACCTTGAATTGGGACCGGAAAATAAATGGCAGCCAGTGAAGCTCCTTAAACAGTGGGGTTGACCGCTCCCTGTAACTCGCCCCAGTTATTAATCTGGCTGCCACACGTTGAACAAGTTGTAATTTCCGGACTGTCTTCAAGGGTAGCCCTACGTAGAGTGCATTGCAGTAGTCCAGTCTAGAGGTAACTAAGGCATGGACCACCATGGTCAAGTCAGACTTCACGAGGTATGGTCGCAGTTATTAATCTGGCTGCCGCCCATTGGACAAGTTGTAATTTCCGGACCGTCTTCAAGGGTAGCCCTACATAAAGTGCATTGCAGTAGTCCAGTCTAGAGGTAACTAAGGCATGGACCACCATGGTCAAGTCAGACTTCACAAGGTAAGGTCACAGTTGGTGCATGAGTTTTAATTGTGTGAAGGCTCTCACTAAAAACTAAAAACTATATCCTCTCATTCAGGTCCTTATCTGTTCCATCGTCTTGGACCGTTCCTGGGTCATTTTCCAATTCAAGTTTGTCTATTTATTTGGAGGTTCCAAATGCTCCTCGAAGAGCCAGGTTTTTACTCTTTTCTGAAAGATCAGAAGGGAGGGGGCTAATCTAATATCCCTAGGCAGGGAGTTCCACAGCCGAGGGGCCACCACAGAGAAGGCCCTGTCTCTCGTCCCCGCCAGATGTGCTTGCGAAGCAGGTGGGATCGAGAGCAGGGCCTCCTCGGACGATCTCAAATTCCTGGAGGGTTCATAGGAAGAGATGCGTTCGGATAGGTAAGCTGGGCCGGAACCGTTTAGGGCTGTTGTTGCTGCTATTATAATTGTTATTATTCATAGAATCATAGAATCATAGAATCAAAGAGTTGGAAGAGACCTCATGGGCCATCCAGTCCAACCCCCTGCCAAGAAGCAGGAATATTGCATTAAAATCACCCCTGACAGATGGCCATCCAGCCTCTGTTTAAAAGCTTCCAAAGAAGGAGCCTCCACCACACTCCGGGGCAGAGAGTTCCACTGCTGAACGGCTCTCACAGTCAGGAAGTTCTTCCTCATGTTCAGATGGATCTCCTCTCTTGTAGTTTGAAGCCATTGTTCCATTGCGTCCTAGTCTCCAGGGAAGCAGAAAACAAGCTTGCTCCCTCCTCCCTGTGGCTTCCTCTCACATATTTATACATGGCTATCATATCCCCTCTCAGCCTTCTCTTCTTCAGGCTAAACATGCCCAGCTCCTTAAGCCGCTCCTCCTAGGGCTTGTTCTCCAGACCTTTTATCATTTTAGTCGCTCTCCTCTGGACACATTCCAGCTTGTCAATATCTCTCTTGAATTGTGGTGCCCAGAATTGGACACAATATTCCAGGTGTGGTCTAACCAAAGCAGAATATAGGGGTAGCATGACTTCCCTAGATCTAGACACTATGCTCCTATTGATGCAGGCCAAAATCCCATTGGCTTTTTTTGCCAGCCACATCACATTGTTGGCTCATGTTTAACTTGTTGTCCATGAGGACTCCAAGATCTTTTTCACACGTACTGCTCTCGAGCCAGGCAGTCCCCCATTCTGTATCTTTGCATTTCGTTTTTTCCTGCCAAAGTGGAGTATCTTGCATTTGTCACTGTTGAACTTCATTTTGTTATTTTTGGCCCATCATCTCTCTAATCTGTCAAGATCATTTTGAATCCTGCTCCTGTCCTCTGGAGTATAATCCCTCCCAATTTGGTGTCGTCTGCAAACTTGATGATCCTGCCTTCTAGCCCTTCATCTAAGTCATTAATAAAGATCTTGAACAGGACCGGGCCCAGGACGGAACCCTGTGATGGCACTCCACTCGTCACTTCTTTCCAGGATGAAGAGGAAGCATTGGGAGCACCCTCTGGGTTCGTCCATTTAACCAATTACAGATCCACCTCACCGTAGTTTTGCCTAGCCCACATTGGACTAGTTTCCTTGCCAGAAGGTCATGGGGGACCTTGTTGAAGGCCTTACTGAAATCCAGGTATGCTACATGTTAGTGGATGTTAGTGGAACACGCTGGGGTCCACATTGAGGTTTCCGCCTCACCTCTTCCGCCCCATCCCCAAAAGCGCACCTCTTCCCCATGCATCCGAGATAATTTATTCTCCGCGAAAAGACTTCCTGGCCTACCATCTCATAAAACTCTCTGCCCAAACAGCCCACACTTTGTCTTTATTGTCACGCTGATGTCTTTATAAATGTATCCACGTGATCTATAGGGGAAAGCGGAGCAGACAGCTCCCAATTTATGGGCCCATATAAAAGGCGTCTTATATTTAACAACTGCATTTAGCTGTGTTAACTGCAAGTCACAGTAATAAAGAGGCAGCACGTTTCGATGCTAAATTAAAAAACAAGAGAGGGAAAGGTTGAGAAGGGGAGGGAGGGAGGAAGACACTTCCGCTGCTCAATAATACATAGACACTCTGGGTTTTTTTTATTACTCTTTAATATCATGATTTCCATTTAGTTTATAAATAATTGTAGCGAGCTAATGAAACGAAATCAAAAACGGCCTCCAACCTATTCCCCCAGGGCAAACTAAACTCCCCTTTTTAAAGCTCCTTAATCGTAGCCCAGTTCCTACAAAATTAGCATAGTAATGGGCTTTAAATTGAGCCTCTTTGTTTTTTAATTAAGCTCCCAGCAGGTAAAAATAAAACAGATTATTGAAGAATATGCCAACCCTAATAGCCCGGAGCTCTTTTGACAATTAAAAAGATCCTGCGTTAACCCTTTTCGAGAAGGGGAAACTCCAGGATCCTTGGCCATTCCCATCCATGTTGTCTATCAAATGCCAATGGTAGGGTCAGCAACTTGTGAACCATGCCAAAGGTCCACCTGTTTGGCCCTTCCAAACTGGGATGCAGCCCTTACATTTGGCACCAGCCCTTAAGGAGTAGACTGGAGTTGGTTCTAGCACAGTGGTTCTCAACCTTCCTAATGCCACCACCCCGTAAGACATTTCCTCATGTTGTGGTGACCCCTAACCATGATATTATTTTCGTTGCTACTTCATAACTGGAATGTTGCTACAGTTATTTATCATCATGTAAATGTCTGATACCCAAACCAGTACACGATGGCATCAATGCTTTTCCAAGTCCATTCCAAAGAACCACAGAGGTTCTTTAGAGGAGGTTCAGGCATTCTTCTTTGAGAAGATGCATAGTGGCAGATGGGCCTCCACAAAGGTCACCCAGTCCATCTCTATTCTAGGAACACAGAATTATAGCACTCTGGACTAGTCTTTCTCAACCTTCCTAATGTCACAACCTCTTGATACAGTTCCTCATGTTGTGGTGACCCCCAACCATCACATTATTTTTGTTGCAACTTCATAACTGTAATTTTGCTTATGTTATGAATCATCGTGCAAATATCTGATATGTAGGATTTATTTTCATTCACTGGACCAAATTTATCACAAATACCCAATACACCCAAATTTGAATACTGGTGGGAATTGGGAGGGGGAGGGAGTTGATTGTGTCATTTGGGAGTTGTAGTTGCTGGGATTTATAGTTCTCAATTCCACCAATGATAGAATTGAACCAAATTTGGCACACAGAATTCCCATGACCAACAGAAAATACTGTGCTTTCTGATGGTCTCTGGTGACCCTTCTGACACCCCCCTTGCGACACCCCCCAGGGATCCCGACCTTCAGATTGAGAAACGCGGATATAGAGTCACACTGAAGGACCTAAGATTCCTAGACACCATATTAAGGATGAACGTAGCTAGGAGAACTTCCAACTTCTAAACATATTTGGAAGCTCTCCTAGATGCATTCAAGCAGACCCTTCAAAGGAAATGTTACAGCCTGAAAAATCCTCCACAATTTTATAAATTTTGGCATTTGGCTGGAGGATTGTATGGAATTCTGCTCGGGTTCCAAGGAGCGGTTGTCAAAACAAAGAAGTTGGGAAACACGAGAGGACAGAGGGAAGAAAATACTAGGATTTGTTGTCCCATCTGTCATGTCCTCCATTGTCACCCTCCTGCCCTGTATGTAAATCCTTTTTCGAAAAGCAAACCAGACTTACGGGATCAAAACACAATGAAGAAAAACATCCAGCTGTTTAGAAATCCACCCTCCTTTAGTTCTTGGACTCGGGACAGCAAAACCTGGACCCAAACCAGTAAACGATGACATCAGTGCTTGTCAAAGTCCATTCCAAAGAACCACAGGGGTTCTTTGGAGGTGGTTCAGGCATTCTTCTTTGAGAAAATGCATAGTGGCAGGTAGGCTCTCCATAGATGGGAGGAGGCCTTGAAGCAATAGATAGGAACCTAATGGTCGAGCATCATGTTTCAGAAGGTCCCTGGGAACTCCAGTTGGAAGAGCTCTCATTGAGGTTGTTCCTCAAAGCTAGGTAGCTCAATGACTTCATAGAAGTGTAGAATCATGGAGTTGGAGGGGACCACAAAGGTCATCCAGTCCAACTCTATTCTAGGAACACAGAATTATAGCACTCCAGACAGATGTTCATCCAGCCTTTGCTGAAAAACCTCCAGAGAGGGAGACTTCATCATGCTCCCAGGCAGATGCATATTCCACTGCCAACCAATGAAACCTGGACCCAAACCAGTAAACAATGACATCAATGCTTGTCAAAGTCTATTCCAAAGAACCACAGGGGTTCTTTGGAGGAGGTTTAGGCATTCTTCTTTGAGAAGATGCATAGTGGCAGGTGGGTCTCCATAGTTGGGAGGAGGCCTTGGAGCAATGGGAGCCTAACGATCGAGCATCTTGTTTGAGAAGGTCCCTGGGAACTCCAAGTGGAAGATCTCTCATTGAGGTTGTTCCTCAAAGCTAGGTGGCTTTATGGCTTCATAGAAGTGTAGAATCATGGATTTGGAGGAGACCACAAAGGTCATCCAGTCCAGCTCTATTCTAGGAACACAGAATTATAGCACTCCAGACAGATGTTCATCCAGCCTTTGCTGAAAAACTTCCAGAGAAGGAGACTCCATCATACTCCCAGTCAGATGCATATTCCACTGCCAACCAATGAAACCTGGACCCAAACCAGTAAACAATGACATTAATTCATTTCAAAGTCCGTTCCAAAGAACCACAGGGGTTCTTTGGAGGTGGTTCAGGCATTCTTCTTTGAGAAGCTGCATAGTGGCAGGTGGGCCTATGTGGATGGGAGGAGGTCTTGGAGCAATGGAGGGATGGAAACCTAATGGTTGAGCATCTTGTTTGAGAAGGTTCCTGGGAACTCCAAGCAGAAGATCTCTCATTGAGGTTGTTCCTCAAAGCTAGGTGGCTCAATGTCTTCATAGACGTGTAGAATCATGGAGTTGGAGCAGACCACAAAGGACATCCAGTCCAACTCTATTCTAGGAATACAGAATTATAGCACTCCAGACAGATGTCCATCCAGACTTTGCTGAAAAACCTCCAGAGAAGGAGGCTCCATCATACGCCCAGGCAGATGCATATTCCACTGCCAACCAACGAAACCTGGACGCAAACCAGTAAATAATGACATTAATGCTTTTCAAAATCCATTCCAAAGAACCACAGGGGTCCTTTGCAGGTGGTTCAGGCATTCTTCTTTGAGAAGATGCATAGTGGCAGGTGGGTCTCCATAGTTTGGAGGAGGCCTTGGAGGAATGGGAGCCTAATGGTTGAGCATCTTGTTTGAGAAGGTCCCTGGGAACTCCAGGTGAAAGAGCTCCCATTGAGGTTGTTCCTCAAAGCTAGGTGGCTCAATCCTTCATAGAAGTGTAGAATCATGGAGTTGGAGGGGACCACAAAGGTCATCCAGTCCAACTCTATTCTAGGAACACAGAATTATAGCACTCCAGACAGATATCTATCCAGACTTTGCTGAAAAACCTCCGGAGAAGGATGCATATTCCACTGCCAACCAATGAAACCTGGACCCAAACCAGTAAACAATGACATTAATGTTTTTCAAAGTCAATTCCAAAGAACCACAGGGGTTCTTTGGAGGTGGTTCAGGCATTCTTCTTTGAGAAGATGCATAGTGGCAGGTGGGCCTCTGTGGATGGGAGGAGGCCTTGGAGCAATGGAGGGATGGAAACCTAATGGTTGAGCATCTTGTTTGAGAAGGTCCCTGGGAACTCCAAGTGAAGATCTCTCATTGAGGTTGTTCCTCAAAGCTAGGTGGCTCAATGACTTCATAGAAGTGTAGACTCATGGAGTTGGAGGAGACCACAAAGGACATCCAGTCCAACTCTATTCTAGGAACACAGAATTATAGCACTCCAGACAGATGTCCATCCAGACTTTGCTGAAAAACCTCCAGAGAAGGAGGCTCCATCATACGCCCAGGCAGATGCGTATTCTAATGTTCTTCCTAATGTTTAAGGGGAATCTCTTTCCCTGCAATTTGACTCCACTGCTGCATATTCTAGTCTCAATATGAGATCATTTCACTATTGGGAAGCTCTGTAGCTCAGAGGAAGCATGAACATTTTTGGGGAAAGGTTTCCAATCTCAAGTTTTGACAATTTCTAGGAAGGAATGGGAAACAGCTTAGTCTGAAACTCATCCAACACTGATGGGGATTCCTCCCTCCACAGGCTAAGTCGCTCCCAATGTTGGAAGAGTTCTTACAGAATAATGAGTTCCTCCTAACGTTTATTGCAACCATCTCCCTTCCTGCCAATTGGATCCTATAGTAAACATTCTATAGTTCCCAGGATTCCATCGAATTGCATCATGGCAGTTAAGGTACTTTCATACTTCATACATTCTACCACGTGGAATAGTCTACCTGTACTTTTAATTGTGTTGCATAAAAATTATGGTACAGCACTTACATTGACCCATATTTAAGTTGATGTGTGTGTGTGTGTGTGTGTCAATACTTAAACTCAAACTTCTAGACTTCTACACAAGTGTATACAGTATGTTTGAGTACACACAGAATTGACGATTGACTGCCAACAGATTGGAGAATCCCATTAATCCAGAAAGACCGTGAAATTGGGGAATAACACCAGAATTCAGGCCTGAGAATGATCCAAGACTCCTCTTGGATTGAGTAGAGAGCCTGAACAGAGTCTTCATACATTCTAGTTCATACATTCTAGGTGTGAATGTTTCAACTGACCACCTTGCTCCAGCAGACAAGAGTCCTTTGTCTCACCCTGGTCATTCCACAGATATATAAACCCTTTTTCCTAGTTCCAACAGACCTCACTACCTCTGAGGATGCTTGCCATAGATGCAGGTGAAACGTCAGGAGAGAATGCCTCTAGAACATGGCCATATAGCCCAAAAAAACCTACAACAACCCAGTGATTCCAGCCATGAAAGCATTCACCAATACATTACAACCCTAAAACTTAAGGTCAATGCTCACTAAACCCTTCCAGTATTTTCTGTTGGTCATGGGTGGTCTGTGTGCCGAGTTTGGTTCAATTCCATTGTTGGTGGAGTTCAGAATGCTCTTTGATTGTAGGTGAACTATAAATCCCAGCAACTACAACTCCCAAAAGTCAAAGTCTATTTTCCCCAAACCCCACCGGTGTTCACATTTGGGCATATTGAATACCCGTGCCATGTTTGGTCCAGATCCATCATTGTTTGAGTCCACAGTGCTCTCTAGATGTAGGTGAACTACAACTCCAAAACTCAAAGTCAATGCCCACCAAACCCTTCCAGTATTTTCTGTTGGTCATGGGTGAACTGTGTGCCAAGTTTGGTTCAATTCCATTGCTGATGGAATTCAGAATGCTCTTTGCTTGTTGGTTAACTATAAATCCCAGCAACTACAACTCCCAAATGACAAAGTCAATTCAACCCCCAGCCTCACCAGTATTTAAATTTGGGTGTATCGGGTATTTGTGCCGATTTTCATCCAGTGAATGTAAATGCATGCTGCAGATCAGATATTTACATTACAAATTGTAACAGTAGGAAAATAATGAAGTAGCAACGAAAATAATGTTATGTTTGAGTGGGAACAGAAAATAAATAACTGTATCTACAGAATCATAATCAATGGGGAAAGAAATAAATTACAAGTAGGTTATTGTAGGTTTTCCGGGCTATATGGCCATGTTCTAGAGGCATTTTCTCCTGACGTTTCACCTGCATCTATGGCAAGCATCCTCAGAGGATGCTTGCCATAGATGCAGGCAAAACGTCAGGAGAAAATGCCTCTAGAACATGGCCGTATAGCCTGGAAAACCTACAACAACCCTGTGATTCCGGCCATGAAAGCCTTCGACAATACAAATTACAAGTAGGTAGTTATTTCTGATTGGTTTCTATTTAGCTCTACATCCTGCCCTTCTCTCTTTTGAAAGTCCCACCTCACTATGTTGTTCCTCCTGGATTTTATGACTTTGGTGACCATTTTTGACCCGATTTTTGAACTGCTGGAGCTGAGCCGCCTGTCTTATTGCATATCCAATTGCAATTTGTTTTCTGATGCTTCTTTTCGGCTTTTGGGCAGAGCTGAGCAACTGAAGAGACCCCACTCTGTATCTCTATTCAGGGCTTATGCAAACCATAATTTGCCCTAGCCACCTACGTTCGGTTTCAGGCTCCTTCCCCATCTCTATGGAGACCCGTAACTCGTAGCGAGCCTCGCCTTCACTGCCGAGAGACGCCATCCTTCAAAACGGACACTGCAGCTGTCCAAATAGCATCTGTGTACCTGCGGCAGGAGAGGCCTCCTTGTTTACTCGGACCGGACAGAACACACAATGGCAATTCTTCCCGTTTCATCGCCATCTTGGAGCTCCCCAAGGGTGCTAAGGAGAAGCATTGTTCCAAGGCAAACATTGACTGTCATCCAAGCAGCAAAAGGGGGTTTCCACCTGGGCATCTTCCCCCTTTCCCATGCTCATGCCACATCCATTGCCCTGCACACCCAGAAGCATGAGAATCCATGCTCCCATTTTAATCTCACCTTTAGCTGCTGTATCTAAAAGAGCAGTAAATTTCACAAAAACACAACTCCAGCGTGATTTGATGCTTGAATAGACTATGGAAGCGGATCATAGAATCGCATGGGAGGACCTAGGGCAGCGTTTCTCAACCTGGGGGTCATGGGAGGGGTGTCATAAGGTAAAGATCCCCTGACATGAAGTCCAGTCGTGTCCAACTCTGGGGGTTGGTGCTCATCTCCATTTCTAAGCCGAAGAGCCGGCATTGTCCGTAGACACCTCCTAGATCATGCGGCCAGCCTAACTGCATGGAGTTCTGTTACCTTCCCGCCAGAGCGGTACCTATTGATCTACTCACATTTGCATATTTTCGAACTGATAGGTTGGCAAAAGCTGTGGATGACTGCCGAAGCTCACACTGCTCCCCAGATTCAAACCTGCAACCTTTCGGTCAACAAGCTCAGCAGCTCAGTGCAGGTGTCATAGGGGTCACCAAAAACGATCAGAAAGCACAGTTGCTCATGGGGGTTCTGTGTGCCAAGTTTGGTTCAATTCTATTGTTGGTGGGATTCAGAGTGCTCTTTGATTGTAGGTGAGTTATACATCCCAGCAACTACAATTCTCAAATATCAAGGTCTATTTTTCCAAAACTCCACCAGTGTTCACATTTGGGTATATTGAGTATCCATGCCATGTTTGGTCCAGATCCATCATTGTTTGAGTCCACGCTGCTGTCTGGATGTAGGTGAACTACAAATCCCAAAGTCAATGCCCACCAAAACCTTCTGGTATTTACTGTTGGTCGTGGGAGTTCTGTGTGCCAAGTTTGGTTCAATTCCATTGTTGGTGGAGTTCAGGATGCTCTTTGATTGTAGGTGAACTATACATCCCAGCAACTACAATTCCCAAATGTCAAGCTCTATTTCTAACTCCTAAATGTCAAGCTCTATCAGCCAGCATGTCAACGACTTAAATCAAGAAATAGCTTTCTAAGATCTACAGAGACACTCGCTGGAACACCTCAGCAAGCGAGAGTCCAAAAGTGGCAGGCTCAAACCCAGAACCTCAACCAATGGCTGATACCAAATGAGGGACACAGAGGACTGGGCGACTTGGAAGGTGCTGAACAGACTGCGCTCTGGCACCACGAGATGCAGAGCCAACCTCAAGAAATGAGGCCACAAAGTGGAATCCATGACATACGAGTGTGGAGAAGAGCAAACCACTGACCACCTGCTGCAATGCACCCTGAGACATGCTACATGCACCATGGAGGACCTTCTTGCGGCAACACCAGAGGCACTCCAAGTGGCCAGATACTGGTCAAAGGACATTTAATCAACTACCAAACTTGCAAATTCTGTGTTTTGTATGTTTGTTTTTGTTAAAAATGTAATACAAATGTCTGGTTGCTGATGACACGATAAATAAACCCTAATCGTGTTATCCATGCGTAATGACGCAAAAATGACAGCTGAACAAAAAGACTGATTTTTCCCTGCCTTGAGTTCCTGGAGTGCATGAATATGAAAACTAAACCCAGCCAAACTTGGTGCTCCTGATGGAGAAATTGCCCTCTCCGCCTCTGCTTCTTTTAGCATCTCTCTGGGCACTATACTTCCAATTTGGCTTTGCAGCTGATGGATGCTCGGGCATCCTCCGGACCATTTGTCTCCACAATGCAATAAAATCGTGCTGCGTGTCAGAGGAGGTCTTCCAGTCATCCCTTTTGGAAGAAATGTCCTATTAATCTAGGACTGTTGGATGTAGCCACGAAGGAACAGTCATTTGCTAGTGTCAACGGTAGTGTTTGAAGCTGAGGACAAGGTAAAGTTGCTCTCTAAGTGCATCTACACCAGTGGTTCCCAACATTATTTTGATCAGGGATCCCTTGACCAGGGACCACTTTGACCAGGGACCACTCTCCAACATTAGTACTAAAAGGGTTACGAATCAATTTTTGGTCAACTCTAGATTCAGTTTGGTTATTTGGGGTGCTGGTTCAGAAAATTGCATTAGATAGACCACATCAGCTCAAGTTTCTGATACAAAACGTATGCTTTCCAGTAGTCTCCATTTGCTCGCCCACAGAAAACCATAGAGTAGAGTCTTGGTTATCCAACATAAACAGGCCGACAGAATATTGGATAAGCAAAAATGTTGGATGATAAGGAGGAATTAAGGAAAACCGTATTAATTGTCAAATTATACGATGATTTTTACATATCAAGCACCAAAACATCATGTTTTACAACAAATCGACCGAAAAAGCAGTGCAGTACTCCTTACCCATCTAATATTTTTGGAAAAAGGGATAAGAGTTTAAATCACTTGCAGATCCCTGCCACAACTATTCAAACATGTGAGAGCCACCCTTGTGCCCCCGAAAGAAAGAAAGAAAGAAAGAAAGAAAGAAGGAAGGAAGGAAGGAAGGAAGGAAGGAAGGAAGGAAGGAAGGAAGGAGAGAAGGAAGGAAGAAGGAGGAAGGAAGAAGAAGGAAGGAAGAGGAAGAAAGGAGGAGAAGGAAGGAAGGAAGGAAGGAAGGAAAAGGAAGGAAGGAAAGGAAGAAAGAAGGAAAGAAGGAAGGAGAAAGAAAGAGAAGAAAGAAAGAAAGAAAGAAAAAGAAAGAAAGAAAGAAAGAAAGAAGAAAGAAGGAAAGAAGAAAGAAGAAGAAGGAAGGAGGAAGGAAGGAAGGAAGGAAGGAAGGAAAGGAAGGGAGGAAGGAGGAAGGAAGGAAGAAAGAAAGAAAGAGGGAAAAAAGGAAGGAAGGAAGGAAGGAAGGAAGAAGGAAGGGAGGGAGGAGGAGGAAGAAGGAAAGAAAAAAGAAAGAAAGAAGAAGAAGAAGGAAGGAAGAAGAAGGGGGGGGGGAGGGAGGAAGGAAGGAAGGAAGGAAGGAAGGAAGGAAGGAAGGAAGGAAGGAAGGAAGGAAGGAAGGGGGATAACAGTTTGAAATGACTCACAGATTCCTGCCTCAACTATTCAAACATGTGAGTGTCACCCTTGTGCTCTCAAAAGAAAGAAAGAAAGAAAGAAAGAAGGAAGGAAGGAAGGAAGGAAGGAAGGAAGGAAGGAAGGAAGGAAAGAAAGAAAGAAAAAAAAGAAAGAAGAAAGAAAGAAAGAAAGAAAGAGAAAGAAAGAAAGAGGGAAAGAAGGGAAGGAAGAAGAAGAAGAAGAAGAAGAAGAAGAAGGAAGGAAGGAAGGAAGGAAGGAAGGAAGTGAGGGAGGGAGAGAGAGAGGAAAGAAAGAAAGAAGAAAGAAAGAAAGAAAGAAGAAAAGGAAGGAAGGAAAGGGAGGAAGGAAGGAGAAAGGAAGGAAGGAAGGAAGAAGGAAGGAAGAAGGAAAGGAAGGGAAGGAAGGAAGGAAGGGGGAAACATTTGAATTGATTCACAGTTCCTGCCTCAACCTATTCACCATGTGAAGTGTCACCCTTGTGCCTCAAAGAAAGAAAGAAAAGAAAGAAGGAGAGAGAGGAAGGAAGAAGGAAGGAAGGAAAGAAGGAAGGAAGAGAGAGAGAGAAAGAGAAAGAAAGAAGAAGGAAAGAAGGAAGAAGAAAGAAAGAAAGAGGAAGGGAAAGAAGGAGAAAGAAGGAAGGAAGAGGAAGAAGGAAGGAAGGAAGGAAAGGAAGGGAGGAAGGAAAGGAAGGAGGAGAGGAAGAGAAGGAGGAAGGAAGGAAAGGAAGGAAGGAGGAGGAGGAGGAGGGAGGAAAGAAGAAAGAGAAAGAAAGAAGGAAAGAAGAAGGAAGGAAAAAAGAAGGAAGAAGAAGGAAGGGAAGAAGGAAGGAGGGAGGGAGGGAGGGAGGGAGGAAGGAAGGAAGGAAGGAAGGAAGGAAGGAAGGAAGGAAGGAAGGAAGGAAGGAAGGAAGGGGGATAACAGTTTGAAATGACTCACAGATTCCTGCCTCAACTATTCAAACATGTGAGTGTCACCCTTGTGCTCTCAAAAGAAAGAAAGAAAGAAAGAAAGAAGGAAGGAAGGAAGGAAGGAAGGAAGGAAGGAAGGAAGGAAGGAAGGAAGGAAGGAAAGAAAGAAATGTCAGGAGACATAGAACATAGCCATATAGCCCAAAAAACCTACAACGACCGAAAGAAAGAAGAATTGTTCTGATTCAACACTACTTATGAGTCCATACTGTCTCCTCTTGTTTACACATGCCTCTTTTGTGGATTTTCAAGCTGGGTGAATCTTCACATTTTCTTTGGCTAACCACCAGTATTAAAAGCATGATATCTTTAATTGAAAACAGATTGGCCAAGATCTTTAAGCGAGGTGGCTGCAATGAGGAAACAGATTTCGTTTCTTGCTTTCCGACTCCTTCCCAATTCCTCTGTTGCCTGTTCATTATCTCACCGAAAACCCTTTTCAGGGAGATTTAACTTCCCAAGAAACTGTCTCCGACAAAAGATGTCCTCTCTGGGCATTTTCTATTTCTATTTATTTATTTCAAATATTCACCAAACATCCAGAGAGCACTGTGGACTCAAACAATGAGGGATCTGGATCAAACCTGGCACAAGCACTCAATACGTCCAAATATGAACACAGATGGAGTTTGGGGACAATAGACCTTGACATTTGGGAGTTGTAGTTGCTGGGATTTATAGTTCACCTACAATCAAAGAACATTCTGAACTCCACCAATGATGGAATTGAACCAAACTTGGCACACAGAACTCCCATGACCAACAGAAAATACCGGAAGGATTTTGTTGGCATTTACCTTGAGTTTTAGAGTTGTAGTTCACCACCATCCAGAGAGCACTGTGGACTCAAAGAGCATTCTGAACTCCTTCAACAATAGAATTGAACCAAACTTGGCACACAGAACTCCCATGATCAACAGAAAATACCAGAAGGATTTTGTTGGCATTGACCTTGAGTTTTAGAGTTGTAGTTCACCTCCATCCAGAGAGCACTGTGGACTCAAAAAATGATGGATCTGAACCAAACTTGGTATGGATATTCAATATGGCCAAATGTGAACTTTGGTCGAGTTTGGGGACAATAGACCTTGACATTTGGGAGTTGTAGTTGCAGGGATTTATAGTTCTCATTCTATCAAAGAGCATTCTGAATCTCACCAAGGATAGAATTGGGCGAAATTTCCCACAAAGAACCCCCATGACCAACAGAAAATACTGTGTTTTCTGATGGTCTTTGGCGACCCCTCTGACCCCTCCTCATGACCCCTGCAGGGGTCCCGAACCCCAGGTTGAGAAACGCTGCTCTAACAGACAAGAGTTCTTTCTCCCACCCTGGACATCATTCCACAGAGACATAAACCCCATTTTCCGAGTTTCCAACAGACCTCACAACCTCTGAGGACACCTGCCATAGATGCAGGCGAAACGTCAGGAGAGAATGCTTCTGGAACATAGCCAGACAGCCTGAAAAACCAACAATGACACAGTGATTCTGGCCAGGAAAGCCTTCGACAATACAAAATCGAATAAAATTCTCATGCATCCCTAGGATAGGTGATTTTCTCCTGAACTTCATAAGCATACAGGCATTCTTATGAGGTTTTGAAGTTTTCTAAACTTTACAAAAAATATGACAGCTTTATGGCCTTTGCCATGAGCATGAAAAGAAAGGCTGAGTTGGGTCAGGGCAGGGGATGGATTCCAAGATACCTCCCGCATTTGGCTGATTGTAAATACTCGGGCAACAGGTAATAACCTACTGGTTAGCCGCCCTGCGTCTGTTCCATCCAAGTCAATTTAACATGAAGCAGGCCAGAGACGGCACCATAAAGTGTTTCATACTTGCAGAGAGATATTTAACTATTGTTTCCTTCGGAGAGAGAAAATAACATCTAATAGCTTGCTTCGTTTAATCATTCTCAGATGTGTCTCGATCTTGAATGTGGCAACGTCCTACGACACGACGCTGCTTTCAATCAGGAACGGCGAAGCATCTCAGCTCCGTTTTGGTCATCGCCAAAGAAGATCTGACAACGTTTTAAATAAGCTGCCAAACCAAAACCATTTTCTTCGGACCGCGGGGACTGAAGGCACCCAAATAAACATCGGAATGAGCCAGGGAATCATTCCAAAAATGGCGCAGTGGGTTCAACTCTTATGCTGGCAGGACTCACAACCGACAGGTTGCAGGTTCGAATCCGGGGAGAGTGTGGATGAGCTCCCTCTGTCAGCTCCAGCTTCTCATGCAGGGACATAAGAGAAGCATCCCACAAGGATGGTAAAACATCAAAACATCCAGGCAATGTCCCCTGGGCAACGTCCTTGCAGACGGCCAATTCTCTCACACCAGAAGCGATTTCATAGAATCATAGAATCATAGAATCCAAGAGTTGGAAGAGACCTCATGGGCCATGTAGTCCAACCCCCTGCCAAGAAACAGGAATATTGCATTCAAATCACCCCTGACAGATGGCCATCCAGCCTCTGTTTAAAAGCTTTCAAAGAAGGAGGCTCCGCCACACTCTGGGGCAGAGAGTTCCACTGCTGAATGGCTCTCACAGTCAGGAAGTTCTTCCTCATGTTCAAATGGAATCTCCTCTCTTGTAGTTTGAAGCCATTGTTTCTTGTCCTAATCTCCATGGAAGCAGTAAACAATCTTGCTCCCTCCTCCCTGTGGCTTCCTCTCACATATTTATACATGGCTATCATATCTCCTCTCAGCCTTCTCTTCTTCAGGCTAAACATGCTCAGCTCTTTAAGCCGCTCTTCATAGGGCTTGTTCTCCAGACCCTTAATCATTTTAGTCGCCCTCCTCTGGACACATTCCAGCTTGTCAATATTCTCTCTTCAATTGTGGTGCCCAGAATTGGACACAATATTCCAGATGTGGTCTAACAAGGGTTCCTAAGACCATCAGAAATATGTATTTTCGGGTGGTCTTTGGAGACCCCTCTGCAACTCTGTCATGACCTCTCCCAGATTGAGAAACACCGGGTTAAACATATTGTCAAAGGCTTTCATGGCCCGAATCACGGGGTTGCTTTAAGTTTTTTGTGCTGTATGGGTATGCTTCTGAAACATGGCAACCCAGCTGAGTTAAACCATTGTTGTTGTTGTTGAATGCCATTTGACACTAACAGAACTGCTTTGGCTCAATGCTTGGGAATCATGGGAGTTGTAGTTTGGTGGAGTAGCTCTTTGGTAGGTAAAGGTAAAGGTTTTCCCCTGATATTAAGTCCAGTTGTGTCCGACTCTGGGTTGTGGTGCTCATCTCCATTTCTAAGCCAAAGAGCCGGCGTTGTCCGAAGACACCTCCTAGGTCAGTGGTTCTCAACCTTCCTAATGCCACGACCCCTTAATACGCTTCCTCATGTTATGGTGACCCCCAACCATAAAATTAGTTTCATTGCTACTTCACAACTGTCATTTTGCTGCTGTTATGAATCGTAATGTAAATATCTGATATGCAGGATGTATTTTCATACACTGGACCAAATTTGGCACAAAGACCCAATACACCCAAATTTAAATACCGGTGGGATTGGGGGAGGGTATTGATTTTGTCCTGTGGAAGTTGTAGTTGCTGGGATTTATAGTTAACCTACAATCAAAGAGGTTTCTGAACTCCTCCAATGATGGAATTGAATCAAACTTGGCACACAGAACTCCCATGACCATGAGAAAATACTGGAAGGCTTTGGTGGGCATTGACCTTGAGTTTTGGGAATTGTAGTTCACCTACATCCAGAGAGCACTGCGGACTCAAACAATGATGGATCTGGACCAAACTTCGCAGGAATTCTCAATATGCCCAAATGTAAACACTAGTGGGGTTTGGGGAAAATAGACCTTGACATTTGGGAGTTGTAGTTGTT
The DNA here is from genome assembly GCF_025583915.1 of Anolis sagrei ordinatus. Classification (NCBI taxonomy): domain Eukaryota; kingdom Metazoa; phylum Chordata; class Lepidosauria; order Squamata; family Anolidae; genus Anolis; species Anolis sagrei. The sequence goes on from NW_026844589.1 coordinate 28,284,171, forward strand.
GGGATTTATAGTTCACCTACAATCAAAGAGCATTCTGAACCCTGCCAGCGATTGAATTGGGCCAAACTTCCCACACAGAATCTCCATGACCAACAGAAAATAATTGTTTTCTTGTGGTCTTTGGTGACCCCTTTGACACTCCCTCGCGACCCCTCCAGGGGTCCCGATTCCCAGGTTGAGAAACACTGTCCTAGGTCATGTGGCCAGCATGACTGCATGGCACACCATTATCTTTGGTAGAGCTCTCCGAAGCTCTAGGTGCTCTTACTGCCTATTACAGGGAAAACCAGCTGATCCCTAACCCATCTAAAACACAGACATGTGCCTTTCACCTTAAGAACAGACAAGCATCCCGAGCTCTGAGGATCACCTGGGAAGGAATCCCACTGGAGCACTGCAGCACACCCAAATACCTGGGAGTCACTCTGGACCATGCTCTGGACTGGCACAACCTGGGGATCACAACCAGACACAGTGAAGACATCTGCCCTTGCGCTGTGCTACTCTGCTGCTGAGTATGCATGCCCAGTGTGGAACACATCTCACCACGCTAAAACAGTGGATGTGGCTCTTAACGAAACATGCCGCATTATCACGGGTTGTCTGCCCCCTACACCACTGGAGAAATTACACTCTTTAGCCGGTATTGCACCACCTGACAATAGTGAAAGCACCAAGTCAGTGACATCTCCAGCTCATCCCCTGTTTGGATATCAGCCAGCACAACGACTTAAATCAAGAAATAGTTTTCTAAGATCTACAGAGACACTTGCTGGAACACCTCAGCAAGCGAGAGTCCAAAAGTGGCAGGCTCAAACCCAGAAGCTCAATCAATGGCTGATACCCAATGAGAGACTCACCCCTGGGAACACAGAAAACTAGGCGACTTGGAAGGCGCTGAACAGACTGCGCTCTGGCACCACGAGATGCAGAGCCAACCTTCAGAAATGGGGCTACAAAGTGGAATCCACAACATGCGAGTGTGGAGAAGAGCAAACTACAGACCACCTGCTGCAATGCACCCTGAGCCCTGCCACATGCACAATGGAGGACCTTCTTGCGGCAACACCAGAGCACTCCAAGTGGCCAGATACTGGTCAAAGGACATTTAATCAACTACCAAGCTTGCAAACTCTGTGTCTTTTATATGTTTGTTTGTTTGTTTGTTCTGTCAAAAATGTATTACACCTGTTCAGTTGCCTGGCACGATAAATAACTAAATCTTTGGTAGAGATGGCTAAAGTCCAACTAAGGTGACAACACTCATAATTCCATAGCAGTGAACCAGGGCAGTTCAAGTGGGGTCAAACTGCATTCATTCCAGAGTGTAGATGCACCTTCTTACTTAGCAGGTCAGATTGTAATATGTTCTTCTCCCTCTCCATTCATTTCAGACCCACTAATAAGAAATGTATCTCACCCAACGCGCACCAAATCCCCGACCCACATGGTTCCCATCAAGCTTGGAGGGGCTTCATCAGATCACGCTCCCGAGTGGCCATTATCTCACAAAAGCCGGCCAAATCCCTCCTTGATTTTCTCCGTCGGACTCCTGCCTCTCAGACGCTGAGATTTGCTGTGTCAATAATCCCAACAATAATCCCGGCCCGATTTCGGCTAATTAAATCTTGTCCCAACATCCAATATCGGCAAAGGACAACGAAAACACCCAAAGAAAGCCGGGCGAGAGGGAGAGAGAGACCTTCGGGACTCGAAAAGAAAAGAAAAGCAGGCCCTTTTAATCCTGTATCTTTGCAACGAGAGAGGGGGGCAAAAATAGCAATGGAGGGAAAAAAACGTGGGGTCACTTTCTTTCTTTCTCGAGCGAGAAGTGGAATTTTTCATTAATGAGCAGCTGGGTCATCGGTCCCACAAAAGCAGGTCTAATATCCTGTAGGCTTACAAGGGGGGCGGTTGGCCATCGACAAGAGGGAGAGGGAAAGAGACCCCAAGGGAGGAGAGAAAATCCCCCCGCAAATCGTGATGTATGCAGAGCATTTCCCATTAAGGACGCCACTTCGGCCTCCAGCCTTGACACCATCTTTTTTCCAGCTTTCCGACGGTGGGATTATCCCCTCGGTCTATTTAATTACACATCGGAAAGGGGGGAGAAGAGAGAGAAGGCCTTTGATTGCCTCTTTCGAGCCCGAGTTAAGCTTTTTCTCCATCGAGGCCTCCGCAAACAGCTCCCGACTATTGCGAGTCTCGGGTTAATATCTTCGGTCCATTGAGGAGAAGGCGGTTAAGCTCCGCATCTATATTCCCGTCCAATTCCTGTGTTTATTTAGGACCAAAAGAAGGAGAGATGAAACTTGGTCCAGGTTGAGCATCCCTGATCAACAGTCCCAAAATGCTCCAAAATTGGCCAGATGAGACAGCATCTCCTTTGTATTGTCGAAGGCTTTCATGGCCGGAATCACTGGGTTGTTGTAGGTTTTTCCGGGCTATATGCTTGCCATAGATGCAGGCGAAACGTCAGGAGAAAAATTGCCTCCAGAACATGGCCATATAGCCTGGAAAAACCTACAACAACCCAGCATCTCCTTTACGGCCACAAGACTAATGTTTACAATATTGTGTACAGAATTGATGCGTATCCGAAATATGTATGAACCACATGCTTAGGTAAAGGTAAAGGTTGTCCTGACATTGGGACACTGGTGCTCATCTCAATTTCTAAGCCAAAAAACCAGCATTGTCCACAGACACCTCCAAAGTCATGTGGTCGGCATGGCTGCATGGAGCGCTGTTACCTTCCCTCCTATTGATCTACGGCTCCGGTCCAGCGTACCTGTCCAAATGTATCTCCTCCTACGTCCCACCTCGGAGTTTAAGATCTTCTGGGGAGGCCCTGCTCTCGGCCCCGCCTCTGTCTCAAACACGCTTGGTGGGGATGAGAGACAGGGCCTTCTCAGTGGTGGCCCCCCCGCCTGTGGAACTCCCTCCCTGGGGAAATTAGGTCGTCTTCATCCCTCCTCACCTTTAGAAAAAAGGCGACCCACGCCAATGATTGATCAAGATCGAACTTGGCATACAGAGCCACCATGACCGACTCTACATCCTGGTGCGGTTTGGAAGAGTTTGGACCATGGGTGATGGGACTTGCAGTGTCTTTACTCACTTCTTGAGACCACTGCGACCCACTCCAATGATTGATCAAGATCAAACTTGGCATACAGAGCCACCATGACCCACTCTACATCCTGGTGCGGTTTGGAAGAGTTTGGACCATGGATGATGGGACTTGCAGTGTCTTTACTCACTCCTTGAGACCACTGCGACCCACTCCAATGATTGATCAAGATCAAACTTGGCATACAGAGCCACCATGACCCACTCTACATCCTGGTGCGGTTTGGAAGAGTTTGGACCATGGATGATGGGACTTGCAGTGTCTTTACTCACTCCTTGAGACCACTGCGACCCACTCCAATGATTGATCAAGATCAAACTTGGCATACAGAGCCACCATGACCCACACTATATCCTGGTGCGGTTTGGAAGAGTTTGGACCATGGGTGATGGGACTTCCGAGTGTCTTTATTCAGTTCTTGAGACCATTGTGACCCACACCAATGATTGATCAAGATCAAACTTGGCATACAGAGCCACCATGACCCACTCTACATCCTGGTGTGGTTTGGAGGAGGATGAACCATGGACGATGGGACTTGCATATGGGAGTTGTAGTTCACCCACTCCCACTGAACCCAGCTGACATTGGAGCACAGACAAACAATGCTATTTTCAAATAACCTGGGCAACGCTGGGTCCTCAAGCTATTCCCACGATTCTGGGAATTGTAGTTCACCCACATCCTTTTTGAAGCAAAGTTTTCTCATGGAGCTCCAAAATATTTATTGAAACCTTTGCTTCAAAAAAGGCTCCGCAGTGGAATCTCTGCCTTACACATTATGTATCTACACTGTCAAATGCAGTTTGGCACCACTTGAACTGCCATGGCTCAGTGCTATGGGATCCTGGGAGTGGAATTTTGGGGAGGTCCCAGCCCTCTTTGGCAGAGAAGTTGTGAAACTACAACTCCCAGGACTTCATAGCATTGAGTCGAGCAATTAAAATGGTGTCAGGGAGAGGCACCCCCTGGAACGCCACATAGACTTATGGACGTATACTTCCGATGGGTTCGGTTATCTCACAGCAGGGAGAAAAACAAACATATTCAAACCAGCCATGACGAAATGGTTTAATTTTTCCCAGTTAATCATTTCATCCCTCTTTTCTTTTCAGAGAGGAGGAGGAAAAAAGAGAAACTGATGGGGAGGTGCACGGTTAGGAGAGAATGGAGTCCCCGGATCTGGCTCTTTGCTGGAAAGGCCAAGGGAAAAACTGTTTAACCTGGGAACATGAAAGACCCAATGTTCTCCAGATTACAACGGAGATTAGCCGAGGGGGCAAAAAATATTTGAATTTCTGACCAGCGGGAGGCTTGAAAAGGGACAAAGTGCCGATTGGCAGGTGTTTGGTCCCCCTCCTTCCCCTCCGAAAAGAGAGCGAAGGAGACCAACAGAGCAGGCTTTTGTGGCCCAAAGTTGTGCCAGCAAAACAAATATGTCTTTCACTTTGAAGAACCCCGGGAGGAATTTGCCGACGTCCCTATGGCAACCTGCTCAACCTCACGCCTCCAGTCAGTCCCCGGCTTTGGAGATCCCCCAGCTGCCTTGACATTAGACACAACCCAAGCTCTCCTGACAGATACCCATCCGGAAAAGGAGACTCCAACTCATTCACATTCTGCTGTCAAACAGCTCTAACCATCAGGAAATTCTTCCTAAAGTTTAAGTTGCATCTCTTTTCCTGCCATTTGAACCCAATGCTCTATTGTACCCTAATCTCCAGAACCGTGTTTCTCAACCTGGGGGTCAGGACCCCTGGGGAGGTCATAAGGGAGTGTCAGAGGGGTCGCCAAAAACCACCAGAAAACAAAGTATTTTCCGTTGGTCATGGAGGTTCTGTAAGGGAAGTTTGACCCAATTCTATCGTTGGTAGGGTTCAGAATGCTCTTTAATTAAAGGTGAACTATAAATCTCAGTAACTACAACTCCCAAATGTCAAGGTATGTTTTCTCCAAACTCCACCAGTGTTCACATTTGGGCATATTGAGTATCCGTGCCAAGTTTGGTTCAGATCCATCATTGTTTGAGTCCACAATGCTCTCTGGTTGTAGATAAAACTACAACTCCCAAACTCAAGGTCAATGCCTACCAAACCCTTTCTGTTGCTCAAGGAAGTTCTGTCTGCCAAGACTGGTTCAATTCCATCATTTGCTAAGTATAGAATGCTCTTTGATTGTCCGTAGACACCTTCTGTCAGAGGTGTCCATAGCCAGAGGTGTCCGTAGACACCTTCTGTCTGGAAACCAACAGGAGAACATGCAGATCAAGAATAGGGCTCCACAGCCACCTACGGACCCACCATCAAGACACCACATCTGGAGGACCATCATCCTTGAGATATTACTGGATGGCATATGTTCTGTATCAGAAACTAGAGCTGATGTGGTCTATCCAATGCAATTTTCTGAATCAGCACCCCAAATAACCAAACTAAATCTAAAGTTGACCAAAAACTGATTTGTAACCCTTTTGGTACTAATGTTGGAGAGTGGTCAACATTAGTACCAAAAGGTTGGGAACAACTGGGAAGACTTGGCCCTTGAGTGCTCTAACTGGAGGTCAGCTGTGACCAGCAGTGCTGAATTCGAAGAGGCACCAATGGAAGGCGAAAGAGAGAAATGTGGCAAGAGGAAGGCACGTCAAGCCAACCCTGACAGGGACCGCCTTCCATCTGGAATCCAACGGGAGAACATGCGGATCAAGAATAGGGCTCCACAGCCACCTACGGATCCACCATCAAGACACCACATCTGGAGGACCACCATCCTCAAGTTACTACTGGATGGTATATGTTCTATATCAGAAACTAGAGCTGATGTAGTCTATCCAATGCAATTTTCTGAATCAGCACCCCAAATAACCAAACTAAATCTAGAGCTGACCAAAAATTGATTTGTAACCCTTTTTGTACTAATGTTGGAGAGTGGTCAACATTAGTACCAAAAGGTTGGGAACAACTGGGAAGACTTGGCCCTTGAGTGCTCTAACTGGAGGTCAGCTGTGACCAGCAGTGCTGAATTCGAAGAGGCACCAATGGAAGGCGAAAGAGAGAAATGTGGCAAGAGGAAGGCACGTCAAGCCAACCCTGACAGGGACCGCCTTCCATCTGGAATCCAACGGGAGAACATGCGGATCAAGAATAGGGCTCCACAGCCACCTACGGACCCACCATCAAGACACCACATCTGGAGGACCACCATCCTCAAGCTACTACTGGATGGTATATGTTCTATATCAGAAACTAGAGCTGATGTAGTCTATCCAATGCAATTTTCTGAATCAGCACCCCAAATAACCAAACTGAATCTAGAGTTGACCAAAAATTGATTTGTAACCCTTTTGGTTAAAGAGTGGTCCCTGGTCAATAAAAGTTTGGGAACAACTGGGAAGACCTGGCCCTTGAGCGCTCCAACTGGAGGTAAGCTGTGACCAGCAGTGCTGAATTCAAAGAGGCACGAATAGAAGGTGAAAGAGAAAAACGTGCAAGAGGAAGGCACATCAAGCACAAACCCGTCTGGAAACTGATGTCCTCACTGCAGGAGAACATGCGGATCAAGAATAGGGCTCCACAGCCACCTACGGACCCACCACCAAGACACCACATCTGGAGGATTATCATCCTTGAGCTACAAGGGATCACCTAAGAAGAAGACCTAGTGGAGTTGTGCGCAGATCCATTTTCTTTTGTTACATCTGTTCTTTCGTTACTTTCATCGGAAGCACATAACGGGAAGCCCTCTTCTGGTACGAAAATTCCAGCTCCTCGCTTGCTTTTCGTGCGCAGCCTCCTTGCCTTGGAAAGAGAGTGTGTGTGGTATGTAGGCCCAAAAAGTGTGTGCGTCTACCTGCAGCCAAATGCCTCCTCTAGAGTAAGAAACAGAACTTGCCTCGGAAAGAGAGTGTGTGTGGCATGTAGGCCCAAAAAGCGTGTGTGTCTGTCTGCAGCAAAATGCCTCCTCTAGAGTAAGAAACAGAACTTACCTCCTTGCCTTGGAAAGAGAGTGTGTGTGCCATATAAGCCCAAAAAGCATGTGCATCTGCCTGCAGCCAAATGCCTCCTCTAGAGAAAGAAACAGAACTTGCCTCCTTGCCTTGGAAAGAGAGTGTGTGGCATGTAGGCCCAAAAAGCGTGTGCGTCTGCCTGCAGCAAAATACCTCCTCTAGAGTAAGAAACAGAACTTGCCTCCTTGCCTTGGAAAGAGTGTATGTATTTGGCGTGCAGGTCCAGAAAGTATGCCTGCCTGCCTGCAGCCGAGCACCTAAGTAAGTAAATAAATACCCTAAAACTTAAATTAGCCATTAATAAATGACACAATGAGGAGCTCCCGGTGGTGCTGAGCTGCTGAGTTTGTTGACCGAAAGGCTGCAGGTTCCAATCCAGGGAGCGTCGTGAGCTCCCACTGTCAGCCCCAACTTCTACCAACCTAGCAGGTCGAAAACATGCAAATGTGAGTAGATCAATAGGTGAGAAGGTAATGGCGCTCCATGCAGTCATGCTGCCATATGACCTTGGAAGTGTCTACGGACAACATCGGCTCTCCGGCTTAGAAATGGAGATGAGCACCACAGTCCCAGAGTCGAACGTGACTGGACTTAATGTCAGGGGATAACCTTTACCTTTACCTAAATGACACAGTGAGGCCATTTGGCCCAATACTTGCTGGAAAAATGGTGTGGGCACAGTTAATTGAGAGCCAAATCCCCAAAATGAAGAAGGAAAGAGCTTATGAAACATTGGCCATCATGAATTGGAATCCGAAATACTTGCACAAACATGCCCGGGTTAAGTTCTGCTTTTTGTTTCACCTGCCATAAAATCCAGACTCCCAACTTGCCATGTTCGGTTTCCTAAGACAATTTTATTCCTATTCTGAAAGTATGCCTTTTGCCCCCAAGAAATCTGGCAAAAAAGACGCACAACATTCAGAAACTGGTTCCACGATATGTTGCAGAAATGAGGGAAAAGAAAGACAGAACTTCTACGGCGATGACAATTCGGTTGCATCCAAGCGAGGGAGGGAAAAGAAAGCTTTCCAGGCCGTATCTTCCTTTTGTTTGTTGAATTGTTAGCTAATTTTATAATGCATCCCTTTTCCCAAACAGCCCCAAATGAATGCAAACGAGCAGCCTGTTTTAAAATAGTAATCTTCCAAGCATGTTTCGCATGAGCCAAGGCATTTTTAAATACATAAAGCATGTCCAGATCGTTTGGGGAAAGTGAGGAATGGATTAGACTCATGTTATCCTTCCGTGCTGCTGGAATCGTTTCAGAGAGGACGGGGAAAAAAAGAAAGCGGGTCTTGGAACACCAAATGGACAAATCCATAGGATTCCTCCCCTCCTTCGAACCAAAACACCCCCTCCCCATCCCATAAAAAGCAAGCAAAGCAAAGCAAACCACCGAACGCTCGCGCACCGCCACCTTGTTGACATTTTCCTCTTGAAAAATATTTAAATTCCACATTTAATGCAAAGATCAATATGACACAACAAAGGCCGTCGTTGCAAATGCAAAGCAAATGAAGAAGAAAAAGGAGGAGGACGAAGAATGGTAGAACAATCTCAGAAACCATCTGAGTCTTGTCGAAGGCTTTCATGGCCGGAATCACTGGGTTGCTGTGAGTTTTCCAGGCTGTATGCTTCTGGTCTGCTCACTGGAGGGAAGGATATTAGAGGCCAAGGTGAAGTATTTTGGCCACATCACGAGAAGACAGGAAAGCTTGGAGAAGACAATGATGCTGGGGAAAATGGAAGGAAAAAGGAAGAGGGGCCAACCAAGGGCTGTGAGAAAATCAAACCAGTCCATACTCCAGGAAATAATGTCCCACTGGATGGAAGGATATTAGAGGCAAAAAAGAAGTCCTTTGGCCACATAATGAGAAGACAGGAAAGCTTGGAGAAGACAATGATGCTGGGGAAAATGGAAGGAAAAAGGAAGAGGGGCTGACCAAGGGCCGAGAGAAAATCAAACCAGTCCATACTCCAGGAAATAATGCCCCTGGAGGGAAGGATATTACAAGCAAAGATGAAGTCCTTTGGCCACATAATGAGAAGACAGGAAAGCTTGGAGAAGACAATGATGCTGGGGAAATGGAAGGAAAAAGGAAGAGGGGCCAACCAAGGGCAAGATGGATATATGGCATCCTTGAAGTAACTGCTCACTGGAGGGAAGGATATTAGAGGCAAAGATGAAATACTTTGGCCACATAATGAGAAGACAGGAAAGCTTGGAGAAGATAATGATGCTGGGGAAAATGGAAGGAAAAAGGAAGAGGGACAACGAAGGGCAAAATGGATGGATGTTATCCTTGAAGTGAATGGCTTGATCTTGAAGGATCTGGGGGTAGCGATGGCCGAAAGGAAGTTCTGGCCTGGTCCATGAGGTCACGAAGAGTCGGAAGTGACTGAACAAACGATCAACAACAACATGCTTCTAGAACATGACCATACAATCAGGAAAACTCACAGCAACCCATCTGTGTCTTTGATCTATAGCAGGGTTTCTCAACCTAGGGGTCAAGACCCTGGGGGGGGTTGAGAGGGGGCGTCAGAAGAGTCACTAAAGACCATCAGAAAACAGAGTATTTTCTGTTGGTCATGGAGGTTCTCTTTCCAAGGCAAGGAGCCTGCTCACGAAAAGTAGGTGAGGAGCTGGGATCGGCTCCCCCTTGCTTTCGTGTCGAGCTGATTTTCGTACTGGGAGGGAGCTCCTGAAGGTATCAACAGTAACAAAAGAATGGGTGAAATGAAGGAAAACTATTCTGTGCACAACAACTGTGATGACTGTGGTGTTGGAGGAAAACTATGAGAGTGCCTTGGAACGTGAGAAGATCAAATCAGTCCATACTCCAAGAAATAACGCCCAACTGCTCACTGGAGGGAAGGATAGTGGAGGCAAAGATGAAGTCCTTTGGCCACATCATGAGAAGAAAGGAAAGCTTGGAGAAGATCATGATGCTGGGGAAAATGGATGGAAAAAGGAAGAGGGGCCGACCAAGGGCAAAGTGGATGGATGGTATCCTTGAAGTGACTGGCTTGACCTTGAAGGAGCTGGGGGTGGCGATGGCTGACAGGGAGCTCTGGTGTGGGCTGGTCCAGGAGGTCATGAAGAGTTGGAAGTGACTTAATGAATAAACTAAATCTATATCTATATCTATATAAATTGTGGTACGTTCTTGGTGGTATGGGGATACCAAGCCACCTTTTCTGTCTCCTGAGGAATCTGTATAACAACCAAGTAGCAACAGTAAAAACACAGAACAGGCTTGTACAAGATTGGGAAAGGAGCACGGCAGAGCTGTCTACTCTCACCCAACTATACATATCTACATTATATAGGTAAAGCATAGGTAAAGGTTTTCCCCTGACATTAAGTCTTGTCATGTCCGACTTTGAGGTGTGGTGCTCATCTCCATTACTAAGCCGAAGAGCCGGCGTTGTCCATAGACACTTCCAAGGTCATGTGGCCAGCATGAGTGCATGGAGCGCCCTTACCTTCCTGCTGGAGTGGTACCTATTGATCTACTCATATTTGCATATTTTTGAACTGCTAGGTTGGCAGAAGCTGGAGCTGACAGCGGAAGCTCATGTTGCTCTCCGGATTCAAACCTGCGACCTTTCAGACAACAATTTAGCAGCTCAGCAGTTTAACACACTGCTCCACTAGGGGCTCCGTATGTGTGTGTGTGTGTGTGTGTGTGTGTGTGTATATATACACACGCACACACATACACTAGCCGTCCCCTGCCACACGTTGCTGTGGCCCAGTCTGTGTATGGCCCAGTTTGTGTGTGTATATATGTGTATATGTGTCCATATATATTTGTGTATATGTGTGTGTTAGCATACATATAATTTTGTGCATGCGTTGTAATGTATTTATTTTTTATTTTTTGGCTTTTTTAGTCCCTTCCGCTGTGTTTTCCAGTGTTTTTATGAGCGATGGTCACTCGTTGGCCTGATAGGTGTATTGTGTCCAAATTTGTCCAAATTGTGTCCAAAGTGGTTTTTGAGTTATGTTAATCCCACAGACAAACATTACATCTATCTATCTATCTATCTATCTATCTATCTATCTATCTATCTATCTATCTATCTATCCCAGGGGCGGCTCAACCCATTACGCAAAGTAAGCATTTGCAGTATAGTCGATTTGCCCAGGGGCGCTCTTGAGGCACTCTAGACCTTGACCTATGCGAGTTGTAGTTACTGGGATGTATAGTTCACCTACAATCAAAGAGCATTCTGAATTCCACCAATGATGGAATTGAACCAAATATGGCACATAGAACCCCACGATGAACAGAAAATATATATCAGTGATTGGTTGGGGGGGGGGGGCAGTGCCAAAATACTGTTTGCTTACTGTTGAAAATTACATAGGGCTGCCTATCTATCTATCTATCTATCTATCTATCTATCTATCTATCTATCTATCTATCTGCGCAGATCAAAAGACAAAATGGCACTACCTAAAAGAATCTTCCCCCTTGTACAACTGTGGAGCAGAACATCTCTGCATCTGTATGCTTGTCCACAATGCCCTGCTTCATGTACAGAGGAAGAGCTGTTTAAAGCTACTGACAATGCTGTCACTGTTGCCCGTTTTTGGTCAAAAAATATTTAACCGCTTGTCCTCCTATTTTTATCAGTTTTATACTTATTTATGCAAATAAATAAATATATACACATACATCTGGTAATCTGGTAATGGAATACAGGAATGGAACAATGGACGACGAACCTGGACTACGCTTGGATGATGAGAAGATTGGGTACAGTTGTTTTTCATAATAATTGTGCATTGTAATTGCTTATTGGTAATTTATGGATAATGTGTTAAGTCAATTGTTATATGTTGCATGGAACCACTGCTGTTTCTACTGTTTTTACTGTTTGTGAACCGCTGTGAGTCGCCTTCGGGCTTGAGATACAGCGGTATATAAGCAAAGTAAATAAATAATAATAAATAAATAAATACATATACGCACCCCACTATTCTAATATGCATCTTATTTTAGAGATATTTCTATACGGAGAAAAGAACATCCTTGAATTAAAAAAATACAGTATCTTTACAAAATAATCCCATCCCATTTTCAGTTATGAGTCGTAGCAGCTGATGGCGGTAATGCGCCGAGACCAGACAAATGTGGCCAGCCTCTTGGAGGGCTTCATTTATTATTGCAAATGTCACGCCCGCACAATAGCTTTATTGTGGATTCATTAGGTAATTTCCCTTGAAGACCAGCTGTTTTTGAGTGCGGCTGGATGAATAATGGAGAAGAGCTTGCCACCGGCGGTCGTGGGGAGGGCTCCTGGTCCCAACCGGTGTCCCAGCGCCTAAGGCACCAGCTCCAAAGAAGAGGCCAGAAGGTCTTTCCGCTCCCGGATCGACTCCAAAGCTTCCCGGGTGCCAAATTTGCTAGCAAGGCAGCATCCAAGTGGATACCTACAATGGAACGGTCCGCCTCCTTCTCTGCCTCCCTTGTGACCCAAGCCTTGGGGTCCTTGTTGCCTTTATTTCCCCTGATGTGCATGCCTTGGAGGCTCCATCTTTTCCCTCCCATCCCCAGGTGCTCTGCCCTCAATGCCCTGCCACCAGGATGCTTCCATTGGGAAACAAAAGGCCTCCAAAAGACAAAACCATGGAAGACACTCCCACCAGAGATGCCCCAAGGCAGCTTTCTTGAACCCCATACTCCAGAAGCGCTTCTGCTGCTGAGCAAATAATGATTATGGGTGAGGGACACAGAACTTGCTTGCCTCCCCCCCCCCCAAGTATAACTCCCCAGAACGTGTTCCTCATTTGAATGCTTCCTTCAAGAGCGACCTTTCCATCCCATACYTAGCGGCACAATTAAAGCGCCTTCGGAAATCTCCAATAAAGCAGACGTGTGCCATGTGGCGTTCCTTGGGTCATTGTTCAACCAGCTTGGGAAATGGGCACGCTCATCATTTGTCATCAGAAAAAAGGAGAATTGCAATGGGGAATGAGCAGAGTGAGAGCAATGGGTAGCTTTTTGCAAAGAGGCATATTGTAACATCATAAAACCGATAAAAATAGAAGGAGCGCAAATGGCTAAATATCTTGTGACCAAAAACGGGCAACAGAAATGGCATTGTCTGTAGCCTCCAACAATTCTTCCTCTGTACATGAGGCAGGGCATAGTGGACACGCATACAGATTTATTTATTTATATTTCAAACCTATATGCCGCCACTCCCCTAGGGCTCGGAGCGGCTTACAAGAACAAACTAAAATCTAACACAAACAACATATCAAAGATCAAAAGCCTGTTGAAACAAATATGTCTTACAAGCCCTGCGGAAAGCTGATAAATCCCACAAGGCACAGACTTCTGGTGGCAGAGTGTTCCATAGTGATGGTGCCACTACCATCACTATTGTGTCCCAGTTATCAGTTATCTACCATAAAATTGCACTCCAGGACTAGAGATTCCCAGAGAGCTGTTATGATGAGAACTTTGTTAGTCATTCAATTTCTTTCCTTAGTAGAGTGAATGCTCCACATTTGCAGAGATCAGGAACATAGGAAACTAATGTCCTTCAACTTCACTCTATAGTCAACGCTGAACATACTGGAAGCTGAACATAAAATTGTTCTGGAGGACCTAGAGATTTCTACACAGCTGTTATCCCTCATCCAGCTTGAGTCTATGGCCAACCTCTACTGGAAGCTGACCATTAAAGGCACACTGGAGGACCTAGAGATTTCTACAGAGCTGTTATCCCTAGGACTTTGTAGCTCATCCAGCTTGAGTCTATGGCCAACCTCTACTGGAAGCTGACCATTAAAGGCACACTGGAGGACCTAGAGATTTCTACAGAGCTGTTATCCCTAGGACTTTGTAGCTCATCCAGCTTGAGTCTATGGCCAACCTCTACTGGAAGCTGACCATTAAAGGCACACTGGAGGACCTAGAGATTTCTACAGAGCTGTTATCCCTAGGACTTTGTAGCTCATCCAGCTTGAGTCTATGGCCAACATCTACTGGAAGCTGACCATTAAAGGCACACTGGAGGACCTAGAGATTTCTACAGAGCTGTTATCCCTAGGACTTTGTAGCTCATCCAGCTTGTGTCTATGGCCAACATCTACTGGAAGCTGACCATTAAAGGCACACTGGAGGACCTAGAGATTTCTACAGAGTTGTTATCCCTAGGACCTTGTGGGTCCTCCAACTTGATTCTAAGGTCAACTTCTGCTATACAATTGCACTCGGGAGATGAGATTCCAAGGGAGATTCCCAGAGAACTGTTATCCTGAGGACTTCGTAGGTCATCCAGCTTGAGTCTATGGCCAACATCTACTGGAAGCTGACCATTAAAAGCACACTGGAGGACCTAGAGATTTCTACAGAGTTGTTATCCCTAGGACCTTGTGGGTCCTCCAACTTGATTCTAAGGTCAACTTCTGCTATACAATTGCACTCGAGACTAGAGATTCCAAGAGAGATTCCCAGAGAACTGTTATCCTGAGGACCTTGTAGGTCATTCAGCTTGACTCTATGGACAACTTCTACTAGAAGGACGAAGGGATCTTGAGAGAGAACATTTTAATCCATGAATAATCAAATCCGCAAAAGTCCAACCCGTAAATGTGGATGGACTGTGTTCTGCTTCCACTGTATGAGGGAAAGACTCCTCGTTTTCGTGGCCAAACCGCTTCCTGAGTCTATGAAGTAAGCAATTTTATTTTTCATTGCTTTGTCGGCAATGGCAGGGGGTAAGCGGACTTTTGTGGCGCTTGCTTATGGCCTGATTTGATTCCAACAACAGCGTAATGACGGCCCGTATTTTTATGAGAAAAATAATAAATAGAGCAAAATGGCGAGTGGAGAGTTTACATTCCCAGTGGAAAGGATACATCTGTTAAGATGAGTTTCATTAAAACCTTAAGCAAAACAGACGGGCAAATTTTCAAATTGATTCCATCTTTAAGCGGGCTTGTCAAGAGCTCTCTTGGAGACGGACGTGCTCAAGCGTCGGGGCGGGAGGGCCAGATAAACACAACGGGGAAAGGACCTCTCCCCTCTCCGCGGGTCATCGTTTCGACCTCTCAATTAGATTTGGGATCGACTAATTAGATATCGTTCATTAGCTGTGAAAATGAGATCAGAAATCAAGAGCTGCCCTTCACAATACAGTGGGGTCCCCTGTCCTCATCCATCATTGTTTTAAGTAACCAATTTAAAGGCAGACAAATGCATAACCGGCATTATTACCTTGTCATAACTTGTTAGGGAGAAGGACCTGGAAAGAGCTGGCGTTATAAATCGTTTTTATCACATTACTCTGCAGTTATCTGTCAGCCCCTTTGCTTAAGATGAATGCGGGCCAAATAATCCTATTATGACACGGAGATGCAGAGGAGGCGTTGCGTTAATTGCTGAGTTATTGGAGGTTTTGGTACACCCTTGGATATGCAGTCCATTCCCAAAAGTTACTCTTGGGCACCCCATTTTTGAAAGGAGAAAAAAGAGACCAATTTCATCTCAGTTCAATGATGTGTTGCATATCCATTTTCACCTCTTTGGAACAGTGGTTCTCAACCTGTGAGTCCCCAAATGTTTTGGCCTTCAACTTCCAGAAATCTTAACAGCTTGTAAACTGGCTGGGATTTCTGGGAGTTGTGGTCCAAAATACCTAGGGACCCACAGGTTCAGAATCACTGCCATAGAATGATGCTGAGGATTCCTATGTTCAGGGGCGGCTCGTTCATTACGCGAAGTAAGCGGTTGCAGAACACTTTTTTTTTGCCAGGGGCGCAGAGGCGCCTCTGTAAATGCCCCTCGACCGTCACTCGAGGAGCGCCCCCTCAGCTCACAACAGCCCTAGCAGTCCGGGGGGAGCCTCGGCTTTCTTGCCTCGCTGCCGGGCAATCCTCTTGAGCCTCGCCTAGCCCCTCCCGTTCCTGCTCCAACTGGCCACCGGGTGCGCGAGCAGAGTCAGCGCTCAATCGTTCTCTGCGTTCGATCCCTTCCCCATGACCGGCTCCCTATCCTGATCCCCCGGCGCTCCACCCGCCTCCACTCCTCTCCCCAATCCGCGGGTGGGCCAAGGGGCGGAGCCGCCGCGCCTGGCCCGCTTCAGGTCCGGAGGCGTGTCTGAAGACCCCAGCGTGCGCACCAAAAGTCGCCTCTTCTCCTGACTTTTCTCTTCAGCCATTGGGACTAAGAGAGAGAGAGAGAGAGAGCCCCTCCGGCTGGAGGTATCTCCCACCTCCGCTCCCTCCTTTGTTTTTGCGCCTACCTTCAGGAAAGGTGGGCATCTCCACCTCTGTCTCTCTCTCTCTCTCTTGGTCCCAATGGCTGAGGAGAAAGTCAGGAGAAGAGGTGACTTTTGGTGCACACGCCGGGTCTTCAGGCACGCCTCCGGACCCAAAGCGGGCCAGGCAAGGGAGCAAGTGCAGCAAGTGTAGTTACTGGGATGTATAGTTCACCTACAATCAAAGAGCATTCTGAACTCCACCAATGATGGAATTGAACCAAATATGGCACACAGAACTCCCACGACGAACAGAAAATATATATCAATGATTGGTTGGGGGGCGGGCGCCAAAATACTGTTTGCTTACCGTTGAAAATTACCTAGGGCCGCCTCTGCCTATGTTCCTGATCCATTCTGTCCCCCATGCTTTTTAACATCTACATGAAACTGCTGGGAGAGGTCATCCGGAGTTTTGGAGTTGGGTGCCATCTCTACGCAGATGACACTCAACTCTACTACTCTTTTCCTCCTAACTCTAAGGAAGCCCCTCGGGTGCTGGACGAATGTCTGGCCTCTGTGGCTGTCTGGATGAGGAGGAACAAGCTGAAGATCAATCCCGACAAGACAGAGGTCCTCCTGGTCGATCGTAAACCGGATCGGGGTATAGGGTGGCAACCTGTGTTGGACGGGTTGCACTCCCCCTGAAGTCACAGGTCCGCAGTCTGAGTGTCCTCCTGGACTCATCACTTACGCTAGAGGCTCAGGCGTCGGCAGCAGCCGGGAGGGCCTTTGCACAATTAAGACTCGTGCGCCAACTGCGACCATACCTCGTGAAGGCAGATCTGGCCAGGGTGGTCCATGCCTTAGTCACCTCCAGATTGGACTACTGTAATGCACTCTACGTGGGGCTGCCCTTGAAAACGGCCCGGAAATTTCAGTTGGTTCAACGGCAGCCAGGTTGTTAACTGGCGCTCCTTACAGGGAGCAGTCAGCCCTCCTGTTTAAGGAGTTCCACTGGCTGCCATCTATTTTCCGGACCCAATTCAAGGTGCAGGTTCTTACCTACAAAGCTCTTAATGGTTTGTGACCTACCTACCTGCGTGACCGCATTTCTGTGTACGAACCCACACGATCTCTTCGATCATCTGGAGAGGCCCTACTCGCACTCCCACCTGCATCGCAAGTGCAATTGGTGGGGACGAGAGAGAGAGCCTTCTCGGTGGTGGCCTGCAGACAAGAGTCCTTTGTCTCACCCTGGTCATTCCACAGATATATAAACCCCTTTTCCTAGTTCCAACAGACCTCATTACCTCTGAGGATGCTTGCCATAGATGCAGGCGAAACGTCAGGAGAGAATGCCTCTAGACCATGGCCATATAGCTCGAAAAAACCTACAACAATCCATTTTATTCTATTATTATTATTATTATTATTATTATTATTATTATTATTAGGTAAAGGTTTTCCCCTGACGTGAAGTCCAGTCGTGTCCGACTCTGGAGTGCGGTGATTATCTCCATTTCTAAGCCAAAGAGCCGGAGTTGTCCATAGACACCTCCAAGGTCATGTGGCCAGCATGACTGCATGGAGCGCCGTTACAACGTTACAACACTAGATATAAATTTGCGAAGGCAATATTTGTGCAAATTGTTGGGAATCTGAGCTGTTAGGCTCAAAACATAACACTCCGTTTTCACTATAAATATAGCAGAATTGCGCAGCGGAAGCGTGCTGGGCCCATAACCTTTTGTGGGAATCTGAGCTGTTAGGCCAGTCTTTCTCAACCTGGGGGTCGGGACCAGGCCCGTAGCCAGGATTTCGATTCGGGGGGGGGGCTGAGTTTTTTTCAGGGGGGGGTTTCGGGGGGGGGCTGAGTTTCGGGGACCTGGTCGGGACCCCTGAGAGGTCAGAGAGGTCACCAAAGACTATCAGAAAACACATATTTCTGATGGTCTTTGGAACACAGTGCTCTCTGGAGGTAGGTGAACTACATCTCCCCTAAATCACTGTCAATTCCTCCCAAATCCCTCCAGTATTTTCTATTGGTCATGGGGGCTCTGTGTGGGAAGTTTGGCCCAACTCTATCATTGGTTGGGTTCAAGGGGCTCTTTGATTGTAGGTGAACTATAAATCCCAGCAACAACAACTCCCAAATGACAAGGCCTATTTTCCCCAAACTCCACCAATGTTTGCAGGTGGGCATATTGTGTGATTGTGCTGAGTTTGGTTCAGATTCGTCATTGCTTGAGTGGATGTAGGTGAACTATTATTTATTTATTTACTTTGCTTATATACCGCTGTATCTCAAGCCCGAAGGCGACTCACGGCGGTTCACAAACAGTAAAAACAGTAGAAACAGCAGTGGTTCCATACAACATATAACAATTGACTTAACACATTATCCATAAATTACCAATAAGCAATTACAATGCACAATTATTACAAAAAACAACCGTACCCAATCTTCTCATCATCCAAGCGTAGTCCAGGTTCGTCGTCCATTGTTCCATTCCTATGTTCCATTACCAGATTGCACTAAATTACTCAAACGCCTGCACAAACATCCAGGTCTTCACCTTTTTGCGGAATACCATTAGAGATGGTGCTAGTCTAATGTCCGTAGGAAGGGCGTTCCACAGCCGAGGAGCCACCACCGAGAAGGCCCTATCAACTACAACTCCAAAACTCCAAAACTCAAGGTCAATGCCCACCAAAACCTTCCAGTATTTTCTGTTGGTCATGAGAGTTCTGTGTGCCAAGATGGTTCAATTCCATCGTTGGTGGAGTTCAGAATGCTCTTTGATTGTAGGTGAACTATAAATCCCACCAACTACAACTCCCAAATGTCAAAATCAATTTGCCCTCAACCCCACCAGTATTCAAATTTGGGCGTATTTGGTATTTGTGCCAAATTTGGTCCAGTGAATGAAAATACATCCAGCATAGCAGATATTTACATTACGATTCATAACAGGAGCAAAATTGCAGATATGAAGGAGCAACGAAAATTATTTTATGGTTGGGGGTCACCAAAACATGAAGAACTGTACTAAGGGGTCGCGGCATTAAGAAGGTTGAGAACCACTGTGTTAGGCAATATTTGTGGAATTCTGTGTTCTCATCCGTGTCCTTGTCAAGTCATAACTGAAGACAGCGAGGAAGAAACTGTTCTTAAGAAGGTTGGGGGTTTTCTTCTTGCATTTTGATTGCCGAGAGTCAACTGTCTCTCCTCCTCCCTTGGTTTCCTATAAAGGGAGAGCCTCGGGGTCCATAGCAAAGACCTCTTTCATCAGTGTTTATCTTCCTGATCTAACATTGCCACAGCCCATCCATCATAGGAGCCTATTTGTTACAAGTCACTGGAGCTTATAAGAGCCTCTTTGGACCAAAAACCCCTCTGCCTTTGGATACCCCCTGGGCCAAAGGACCTCAATTTGGTTGGTTGGAGAAATCTCCTTTTTGAAACCCACTGCCCTTGTATCTCCATGCCACCACTGAATGACGCTCTTTCATAGGTGCAAACCAGCTCAACAAGCAACAACTAAGATTTTCTTATTAATGGGTTAGTCCTCCCTATCTAAAAGGCTTTGTGTTTTTGTAAATTTCAAATAATCTCCAGTAAATTCCTCCTTGCCTATATAGACAATGCTTACCACTATCTATCTATCTATCTATCTATCTATCTATCTATCTATCTATCTATCTACCTACCTACCTACCTACCTACCTACCTACCTACCTACCTATCTATCTATCTATCTATCTATCTATCCATCCATCCATCTATCTAAATAAAAATGTAATATATGTTTGTAGGATTAACATAACTCAAAAACCACTGGACGAATTGACACCAAATTTGGACACAAGACATCTAACAACCTAATGTATGTCCTTCACTCAAAAAAATTGATTTTGTCATTTGGGAGTTGTAGTTGCTGGGATTTATAGTTCACCTACAATCAAAGAGCATTCTGCACTCCCCTAATGATGGAATTGAACCAAACTTGGCACACAGTCAGGGGCGGCTCAACCCACTACGCAAAGTAAGCATTTGTAGTACATGTAGAACATGGCTCTATAGCCCGAAAAAACCCACAAGAACCTAGTGATTCCAGCCATGAAAGCCTTCGACAATACATTTGTAGTATAGTTGATTTTGCCCAGGGGTGCTCTTGAGGCGCTCTTGGGGGAAAATAGACCTTGACATATGCGAGTTGTAGTTACTGGGAGGTATAGTTCACCTACAATCAAAGAGCATTCTGAACTCCACCAATGATGGAATTGAACCAAATATGGCACACAGAACTCCCACGACGAACAGAAAATATATATCAGTGATTGGTTGGGGGGGGGGGGAAATACTGTTTGCTTACCGTTGAAAATTACCTAGGGCCGCCTCTGCACACAGTTCTCCCTTGCCCAACAGAAAATACTGGAAGGGTTTGGTGGGCAGTGTCCTTTGGTATTGGAGTTGTAGTTCACCTACATCCAGAGAGCACTGTGGACTCAAACAAGGATGGATCTGGACCAAACTCTACACGAATACTCAATATGCCCAAATGTGAACACTGGTGGACTTTGGGGGAAAATAGAATCTTGACATTTGGGAGTTGTAGTTGCTGGGATTTATAGTTCACCTACAATCAAAGAGCATTCTGAACCCCACCAACAATAGAATTGGGCCAAACCTCCCACACAGAACCCCCATGTGGGCCACAGCAATGTGTGGCAGGGGACGGCTAGTCACTCATAAAAATATTGAAAAACACAGCAGAAGAGACTTCAAAAGCCAAAAAACCCCCCAAAAATACATTACAACACATGCGCAAAACCACACACACAGATATACACAAATATACACACACATATAAACACACAAAACACATAAACACAGACTGGGCCACAGCAATGCCTGGCAGGGGATGGTAAACAAACAAACAAACAAAAATGTAATGTTCGTTTGTGGGATTAACATAACTCAAAAACCACTGGACGAATTGACACCAAATTGGACACAAGACACCTAACAACCCAATGTATGTCCTTCACTCAAAAAAATGATTTTGTCATTTGGGAGTTGTAGTTGCTGGGATTTATAGTTCACCTACAATCAAAGAGCATTCTGAACCCCACCAACGATGGAATTGAACCAAACTTGGCACACAGTTCTCCCCTGACCAACAGAAAATACTGGAAGGGTTTGGTGGGCAGTGTCCTTTGGTTTTGGAGTTGTAGTTCACCTACATCCAGAGAGCACTGTGGACTCAAACAATGATGGATCTGGACCAAACTTGGCACAAATATTCCATATGCCCAAATATGAACACAGATGGGAGTTTGGGGGAAATAGACCTTGACATTTGGGAGTTGTAGTTACTGGGATTTATAGTTCACCTACAATCAAAGAGCATTCTGAACCCCACAAACGACAGAATTGGGGCAAACTTCCCACACAGAACCCCCATGACCAACAGAAAATACTTGAGGCCATCCAGTCCAACTCCCTTCACCAGGGCAAGAAAACGTAATCAAAGCCCTCCTGACAAAGAGCCATCCAGCCATAGATATAGATAGATATATATGATTTACACACACACAGATATAGTATCATAGATTTGAAAGAGACCCCTAAAGAAGGACAATTATATGTTGCATATTCCAGAGTAGGCAAACCAGACAATCTCCACATCAACACTGACAAAGAAACAACAAGAAATACTGTTTACCCACAAGCATAAAGAATTACATATATTAGAAACCAACACTTTCTCATTACTTTATTTTCCAGATCACCAGACTGGGCCACAGCAATGCGTGGCAAGGGACAGCTAGTCTATATAATAAAAGTGAATGTTTGTATGTGGCGGTGTATGTGGCAGCTTTCTGATTGGCTGCCACTTCCACAGGCCACCGTGACCTGCACGAGCGACGGACCTGGACCAAACTTGGCACACATAACTCTAACCCATGATCCACTTTATGTCCTGGTGCTGTTTGGGGAAGGTGGACCACGGATTATGGGATTTGTAGTACTTTAAAACACTTGGGCACCCACAGGCCACTGTGGCCCCCACCGAGAGATCAAGACCAAACTTGGCACACAGAGCCCCCATGACCCACTCTACATCCCGGTGCAGTTTGAGGAGGGTGGACCATGGATTATGGGACTTCCAGTACTTTCGCTCACTTCCTGAGACCACTGCAGCCCACACCAATGATTGATCAAGACCAAACTTGGCACACAGACCCACTTTTCGTCTGGATGGGGTTTGTGGGCCAATGGACCAGGGATGATGGGACTTGCAGTAGCTTCAAACACTTCCTAAGACCATTGCGACCCACACCTATGATTGATCAAGACCTAACTTGGCCAACCCAAGGCCTAACTTGGCCAACCCAAGACCTAACTTGGCCAACCCAAGACCTAACCCTATTCTACATTTTGGTGCAGTTTGGAGGAGGATGGACCATGGAGCTATACTTCACCCGCACAAAATGAACCTATCCAACATTGGATCTAGACTACACTTGAGCATAGACAAACAATGCCTCTCTCAAATATCCTGGGCAGCGCCGGGTCCCCAAGCTAGTAAGTCTATCTATAAAAGTGAAAATATGTATGTGTGTGTGTGGCTGGGGTGTCCACTTTCACAGACAATTTCCCACTTCCACAAATAGCTATGGCTCACACTATGCAAGAGACACCAATGGCCCTCCGTCCAATGACACTGCAGGTTATAGTGAGCGCCGTGAACATGTCCAAGAGCCCTGCCAATGTCCTCCACCAACACCATACTGCCCACCACCCAAGTGACGGCTTTCATACAGAGACAATGTCATCCTAGATTATATGTGTTTCCTCCACCACATACATCCCAGTGTTTGACTCTCTTTATTGGTGTGGAATTTGCACGACCCCACCCAGTGTCTCTCCCTTAATACTTTCCTATTATTTTCTATGGCACAGAGCAGAGGAATTGATCAGCAACTGAACATACTAGAGGGCCTTGGAGAGATTTATAGGAATTGTATGTACTGGGATATAAATAATAATAATAATAATAATAATAATAATAATAATAATAATAATAATAATTATTATTATTATTATTTATACCCCGCCACCATCTTCACCTGCAATCTAAGAGTACTCTAGACTCCACAATGATGGACCTGGAACTAACTTGAACCCCAACGAAAGACAAAAAAATACTGGATGTCATTGGAAGGATTTCTAGGAGTTGTAGTTCACCTATATCCAGAGTGCACTATGAACCCAAGCAATGATGGATCTGGACCAAACTTGAAACACATACCCAATATGCTCAACATTGAATAGTGGTGGGTTTTGAGGTGAATCAACCTGGACATTTTGGAGTTGTAGGTACTGGGATGTATAGTTCACCTGTAATCAATGAACACTCTGAACATCACCAAAGATGGAATTGAACCAAACTTGGCACACAGAGCCCTCATGACCAGCAAAAAATACTGGAGGACCTTGAGGTGAATTCATCTTGTTTTGCGGGAGTTGTAGTTCAGCTAGATCCAGATAACACTGTGTACCCAAACACTGATGGATCTGGGCCAAACTTGGCACACATACCTAATATGCTGAAATTTGGTTATTGGAGGGGTTTGGAGGGGGGAACTGACCTTCCTTTCTGGGAGTTGTAGTTCACCCACAACCAGAGAAATGATGACCTCCATTGACGATGGACCTGGACCACACTTGGCACACAGAACCCCCATGACGAACTCAACCCACTGGAGGTGTTTGAGGGGACTGACTCACCATAATGGGAGTTGTAGTTTACCCTACAGCTAGAGATCACACTGAACCCCACCAATGATGCATCTAGAGCAAACTTACCCAACTTGACACATTTTAAGTACTGATGGAATTTTTTTGGGGTTCGCCTGGCATGATGGGAGTTATAGTTCACCCACAACCAGAGAAATTATGACCTCCACTGATGATGGATCTCAGCCAAACTTGGCACACAGAACCCCCATGACTAACTCAACCAACTGGAGGGGCTTGAGGGTACTGACTGACCATGGTGGGAGTTGTAGTTTACCCTACAGCCAGAGAGCACACTGAACCCCACCGATGATGCATCTAGAGCAAACTTGCCCAACATAACAAACTTAAAGTATTGATGGAGTTTTTGGCGTTCATCTGGCATGATGGGAGTTGTAGTTCACCCACAACCTTATACATTTCATACAATTAAAAATTCACTTTTTCAAATAACCCGGGCAATGTCGGGTACCCAAATAAAAAATGATATATCAGGACATACCAAAAGAGAATCTGGATGGAGATCTAGTCTTTAGAGTAACTCATTGTGCTGCAGCTCATCTACAAGTTTTATTTGTTGCAGACAGAAATGCTTCATGGCGAATCTCCTGCTCTTTTCTCTCTGTTTTGAGTTATTTGTATGATGAGTGGAAAATATTTTGCAGCTGTGTTATCCCATGGAAGCTCACCAAAGCAGCAGGATGCGATGTCCATCCTCCCATACATTTCTTGCTGCGAAGCCTAAGTTTCTAGACCTTATGGGTGGCAAAATCTATTTAATTTTTTTTTGTTGTGTCAGGAGCGACTTGAGAAACTGGAAGTCGCTCCTGGTGTGAGAGAATTGGCTGTCTGCAAGGACGTTGCCCTAGGGAAGCCCGGATGTTTTTGATGTGTTACCATCCTTGTGGGAGGCTTCTCTCATGCCCCCGCGTGAGGAGCTGGAGCTGACAGAGGGAGCTCATCCATGCTCTCTCTGGATTTGAACCTGTGACCTGTCGGCCTTCAGTCCTGCCGGCACAAGGGTTTAACCCACTGTGACACCTGGTTAAATCGGGAGCCCCCGGTGGCGCACTGGGTTAAACTCTTGAACCTAAAAAGAACCTAAAAACTTGGCTGTTCCGATGTGCCTTCTCAGATTAGGAATTCCCCACCCCAAGTCCTAGAAGCACTTTAGTACAATTAATATTACTGCACACCGCACTATTTTAATCCTACGTTCCTCCTGCCATTCCAGCACTTTTAACCCTGTACCCCACTGCTCTGGCCGGCCCAGTTTTAAAGTGTCTTGATGTATTGTTACTGTTGTTGTTATTTTGCTTAACTATTTGATTTGCTTTGTTTATTGTTGTGTTATGTTTTTACTGTATTGTGTTCTGAGGCTTCGGCCTATGTAAGCCGCATCGAGTCCCTCGGGAGATGCTAGCGGGGTACAAATAAAGTTAATAATAATAATAATAATAATAATAATAAGCCGGCAGGACTGAAGACCGACAGGTCGCAGGTTC
Organism: Anolis sagrei ordinatus; assembly: GCF_025583915.1. Taxonomy (NCBI): domain Eukaryota; kingdom Metazoa; phylum Chordata; class Lepidosauria; order Squamata; family Anolidae; genus Anolis; species Anolis sagrei. Next base: position 28,309,850 of record NW_026844589.1, read on the forward strand.
GAATCCGGGGAGAGGCGGATGAGCTCCCTCTATCAGCTCCAGCTCCTCATGCGGGGACATGAGAGAAGCCTCCCACAAGGATAAAAACATCAAATCATCCAGGCGTCCCCTGGGCAACGTCCCTGCAGACAGCCAATTCTCTCACACCAGAAGCAACTTGCAGTTTCCCAAGTCACTCCTGACACGACAAACCCCCTCCCCCCCCAAAAACGGGTTAAATATTTAAATGGTTTAAACCCATAAGTGGGTTACTGTGCATTTTCCGGGCTGTATAGCCATGTTCCAGAAGCATACTCTTCTGACGTTTCAGGCACATCTATGGCCAATCAACTTCTGAGGATGCCTGCCATAGATGTGGGTGAAACATCAGGAGAGAATGTTTCCAGAACATGGCTATACATGGCTGCATAGCCATGTTCCAGAAGCATTCTCTCTTGACGTTTCGGCCACATCTATGGCCCCTCAACTTCTGAGGATGCCTGCCATAGATGTGGGTGAAACGTCAGGAGAGAATGCTTCTGGAACATGACTATGCAGCCACGTATAGCCATGTTCCAGCAGCATTATCTCCTGATGTTTCGGCCACATCTATGGCCCCTCAACTTCTGAGGATGCCTGCCATAGATGTGGGTGAAACATCAGGAGAGAATGCTTCTGGAACATAGCTATGCAGCCTGGAAAAGGCACAGCAACGCATTGATTCCGGCCATGAAAGCCTTCAACAACACACGAAACCCAAAAGTATTTGTATTGGTTTCTGATCACAATGCAATCTGAGAATAACAACAACAACAAGGCACAAGCACAGCCATTGTCACGATCCCAAATCATCCATCTTTGTGTTTTAATTCTTGGTCGTTCGATGGGAGGAGGAAAAAAAAAACATAAGAGAGAAGGGAAATGCCAAAGCCGTCTGTCTAAAGTTATCCACGGATTTTCAGAGCCGTGATCGTCACAATATCCAGGCTCCATTAATAAAACAATCTCCGGCAGGGTCCTAATGGCCCGTAATTATCTCAATATATATATACGTGTGCGCGTATGTGTGTGCAGATATATATGCCTACACACTTTTTCGGTCTTTTAGAATGTGCAAAGCGCAGGAAAACATTGCGCTCAGCAGTTGGAAACCATCGTCTTCATGAAAAACAGAAGACTCTGCTGTCGCAATTAACTTAAAACATACATTTGGCATGCGGAGTGCTTGCCATCTGATGTAAACAAATAAGATTCTCCCCCTCCTTTCCATATTTTCTCTATTTGTCCTCCCTTTTCCCTCCTCCAAAGCCTCCGCTTTAATTGGTGCGAAAACGCCCTGGGACAGCAAAAAAGAGAGTGACAAACATATGCGTTCATTAAAAAAAGAATAGAGTTCCTTTCCTTGAAAGGCAAACAGAAAGGAGTTCTTGTAACCTGCTTCGATTTCGCTGCGTTTGCCTTTCCTGATCAAGCTAGGAATACATCTACACTAGGCATAGGCAAACTTTGGCCCTCCAGGTGTTTTGGACTTCAACTCCCACAATTCCTAACAGCCGGTAGGCTGTTAGGAATTGTGGGAGTTGGAGTCCAAAACACCTGGAGGGCCAAAGTTTGCCCATGCCTGATCGACACTTTGCCATAGCTCAATGGTGCGGAATTCTTGGTGAGAAAGACTTTGCAAAGCTACTACTTCCATGATGCCATAGCAATGGGCAGTGGTGTCAAACTGCATTAATTTGACAGTGTAGACCAGTGTTTCTCAACCTGGGGGTGGTCTTGAGGGAGTGTCAGACGGGTCACCAAAGACCATTAGAAAACACAATATTTTCTGTTGGTCGTGGAGGGTTCTGTGTGCCAAGTTTGGTTCAATTCAATCATTGGTGGAGTCCAAAATGCTCTTTGATTAGAGGTGAACTATAAATCCCAAAACAACAAGTCCCAAATGTCAAGGTCTATTTTTCCCCAAACTCCCTAGTGTTCACATTTGGCCATGTTGAGTATTTGCATCAAGTTTGGTCCAAATCCATCATTGTCTGAGTCCACAGTGCTCTCTGGGTGTAGGTGAACTACAACTCCAAAACTCAAGGTCAACGCTCACCAAACCCTTCCAGTATTTTCTGTTGGTCATGGGAGCTCTGTGGACCAAGTTTGGTTTAATTCCATCATCGGTGGAGTCCAGAATGCTCTTTGATAGTAGGTGAATTATAAATCCCAGCAACTACAACTCCCTAATGTCAAGTTCGATTCTCCCCAAACTCCACCAGTATTCACATTTGGGCACATTGAGTATTCGTGCCAAGTTTGGTCCAGATCCATCATTGTTTGAGTCCACAGTGCTCTCTGGATGTAGGTGAACTACAACTCTAAAACTCAAGGTCAACACTCACCAAACCCTTCCAGTATTTTCTGTTGGTCATGCAAGATCTGTGTGCCAAGTTTGGTTCAATTCCATCATTGGTGGAGTTTGATTGTAGGTTAACTACATATCCCAGCAACTATAACTCAGGATGTAGGTGAACTACAACTCCAAAACTCAAGGCCAGCGCTCACCAAACCCTTCCAGTATTTTCTGTGGGTCATGCAAGATCTGTGTGCCAAGTTTGGTTCAATTCCATCATTGGTGGAGTTTGATTGTAGGTTAATTACAAATCCCATCAACTATAACTCCGGATGTAGGTGAACTACAACTCCAAAACTCAAGGTCAGCGCTCACCAAACCCTTCCAGTATTTTCTGTTGGTTGTGGGAGCTCTGTGTGCCAAGTTTGGTTCAATTCCATCATTGGTGGAGTTTGACTGTAGGTTAACAACAAATCCCAGCAACTATAACTCCGGATGTAGGTGAAATACAACTCCAAAACTCAAGGTCAACGCTCACCAAACCCTTCCAGTATTTTCTGTTGGTTGTGGGAGTTCTGTGTGCCAAGTTTGGTTCAGTTCCATTGTTGGTGGAGTTCAGAATGCTCTTTGATTGTAGATGCACTATCAATCCCAGCAACTACAACTCCCAAATGACTATCAAACCCTCTCCCTCAACCCCACAAGTATTTTAATTTGGGTGTATTGGGTATTTGTACCAAATTTGGTCCAGTGAATGAAAATACATCCTGCATATCAGATATTTACATTACAATTCATAACTAATTATATGGTTGGGGGTCACCACAACATGAGGAACTGTCTTAACGGGTCGTGGCATTAGGAAGTTTGAGAACCATTGATCTACACTGTCAAATTAATGTGGTTTGACACCACTTTGCAATGACCAAGTGGTATGGAACTCCAGGAGCTGAAGCTTGGTGAGGCTCCAGCACTCATTCGCAGAAAGGGACTGCAAAGCTACAGTTATTAATGTTATCAAACTGTGCTAATTCGACAGTGTAGATGCACCCATGTTTCTTTCTTTCTTTCTTTTGTTCAGACCGAATCTCCATGCCTTCTGGGGAAAGGGTCCGGGAAAGGCTAACAGTAGCAATTATGGGATAATGGGGGCTATCATTTGGTGATTGATGGAGGGCCGAAACAACCTGCCTTGTCAGATGCTAATAGCCCCGACACGGTGGATCTCACGGGATCTGGAGAGAGATAAGGCAAGTCACCGCAGGCCTCCAAGAGTAGTACCTGTCCTTTGTTGGAACAAGTGATGAGAAATTTCCTACAAAGTGGAGGTCAAGAGCATGTTGCCCTGATTGGTATATTTCAATGGGGTTGCAACAGGCTTGTTAAATTGGACAGAAATGGAAAACGTTTCCAGTTGAGACAAAGTCCTGCAAAATAGCAAATCCTCGAACCAATAAGGAACAGACATTTATAACCCAGGAACAAAAATCGTGCGACATAGTGCAATATACATATAATATTTATAATATTATAATGTAATGCTACGCATTAGAAAATGTTGACCATTTTCTAAAATGGTCAACTAAAATGATCAAGGGTCTGGAGAACAAGCCCTATGAGGAGCGGCTTAAGGAGCTGGGCATGTTTAGCCTGAAGAAGAGAAGGCTGAGAGGAGATATGATAGCCATGTATAAATATGTGAGAGGAAGCCACAGGGAGGAGGGAGCAAGCTTGTTTTCTGCTTCCTTGGAGACTAGGACGTGGAACAATGGCTTCAAACTACAAGAGAGGAGATTCCATCTGAACATGAGGAAGAACTTCCTGACTGTGAGAGCCGTTCAGCAGTGGAGCTCTGCTTTATATCCTCTGAGGGACTCAGAGCAGATTACATTTTTACATATAGCTATAAGGCCAATGGTGCAGGGGGTTAAAGCACTGAGCAGCTCAATTTACAGACCGAAAGGTCGCAGGTTCAGGGAGCGGTGTGAGCTCCCGCTGTTAGCCACAGCTTCTGCCAACCTAGCAGTTCAAAAACATGCAAATGTGAATAGATCAATAGGTACTGCTCTAGCAGGAGGGTAACAGTGCTCCATGCAGTCATGCTGGCCACATGAGCTTGGAGGTGTCTACGGACAACGCCGGCTCTTCAGCTTATTTATTATTTCATTTATTTATTTCAAATATTTATATCCTGCTGCTCCCCATATTCTAACCTGCAACCTTTTGGTCAACAAGCTCCGCAGCTCAGCGCTTTATATATTTATATTACATGTAATATTACTATTTTATTTTGTCGTGGCAGGAGCGAGTTGAGAAACTGCAAGTCACTTCTAGGAGCCCCCGGTGGCGCAGTGGGTTACATCCCTGTGCCGGCAGGACTGAAGACCGACAGGTCGCAGGTTCAAATCCAGGGAGAGGAGGATGAGCTCCCTCTATCAGCTCTAGCTCCCCATACGGGGACATGAGAGAAGCCTCCCACAAGGAAGATAAAAACATCAAATCATTCGGGCATTCCCTGGGCAACGTCCTTGCAGACGGTCAATTCTCTCACACCAGAAGCAACTTGCAATATTACTAATAATATTACAATATAATGGTATAATACACATCCATCTGATAGAAAATTTGATGGTGGAATGAAAAAGGAAACACTGTCCTGCTCTCTAGGAAGAGGTGGGGTCAAACAATTGAGCAGGAAGAGCAATTCAACTGGAGCAAACAACATTGATTGACACCTATAAACAACCAATCAATCCAACTATACATTTACAGGGTAAAAAGGTAAATTCAGGCATGATACAACAGTTCAAATCCTGCAGCTTAAAGTTCTACATATAGGTGGTGCCACTCGCGCCGTCACAATGTAGGTGAACTACAACTCCCAAAACTCAAGGTCAATGCCCACCAAGCCCTTGTAGTATTTTCTGTTGGTCATAGGAGTTCTGTGTGCCAAGTTTGGTTCAGTTCCATTAATGGTGGAGTTCAGGATGCTCTTTGATTGTAGGTGAACTATAAATCCCAGCAACTACAACTCCCAAATGATAAAATCTACACACACACCCAACCACACCAGTATTGGGTATTAGTGCCAAATTTGGTCCAGTGAATGCATATCAGATATTTACATTACGATTTGTAAAAGTAACAAAATTAGTTATGAAGTAGGAACAAAAATAATTTTTTGGTTGGGGGTCACCACAACATGAGGAACTGTATTAAGCGGTCGTGGCATTAGGAAGGTTGAGAAACATTGTTCTACAGTGTAGATACATGTAATAGGGAAACATATGCATTCCTCTAGTTCATATTGTACTCAAGCTAAGATTCTGTGGATGTTATGAACTTTAGTTACCGGATGTGCAGACATAGTGGACAATGGGCACCAAATCTGGGAGTCCAAAAATCCAAAATGGGAGAAGCCCCATCGTCCGAGAGCAATCTCATGTCTTTCTGGGATGTTGTCCATTTCTGGAAGAGAGCTTTTGTGCAAACCTTTCGTGAGGATGAAATATGGCTTCCCTTTTTCTCCAGCTTCCCCACTCTTCGGTGTCCTAGGTACACGGCCGACCCAATTACTTATAATAAACAATTCCGTTTATCTATATCAGGATCATTATCTAAATTGGCTACATGACACATACTGTTTCCTGAAGCGCACCCTGGGGAAAAAGCCAGCTATAAAAACCCGTGATTCTGTACTTTGTAATTATCCCTCTATGGGCTATAAAGCATTACACGCTGGTGTTTCAAGGAGATCGAGCTCCGAGTTTCTGCCACAAAGATTCCCAGAAAAGGGATGGGAAGGAAGGGAGATTTGCAGGCACCACCGTAAGCTGTAGCTTGGGAGAAGCATCTTCCTTTGGAAGGAAACATCTTTGCCTCTTTTTCTCTTGTTTCAGACAAAGAATGTGTACAATGGCTGCAAATGCTATGGATACTCCGAGAAAAGCACCCCAGGAATGTGAACGCAGCCAATTATTTGTTCATCTCGCACAGCTTTCATAACTGAAACCTGAGCAAATGTAGTCATGTCCAACCAAAGAGCTCTTCTTTGAACACAGAAATGTCAATGGCAGCATCCCTTATTTGGAATTCCAAAATATTCCAAAGCTTAAACGTGCCCATATGGGTAACCAGGGGAGTGACATGCTGCTTTCGGATGGCTCAATGGACACAAACTTTGTTGCATGCACTAAATTATGAAACTATATTGTACAAAATGATCTTAAGTGTCTGTGTATAACAGGGTTGTGCATTCGGGGGAAACTTTGACCCATTTTGTGTCCCGGCTTTCGACGGGTGACCCAATCCGTTTTTTGGGAGCTTCCCGAAATCGGGAGGGCTGATATCTGTTTTCGCTCTGGGGTGCCAAAAGAGCCATTTTATTTACAATTATTATTTATTTACAACATTTCTACTCCACCCTTCTCAACCCCCCGATGCCACAATATCACAATGAACAATAATATAAAAATCATAAATACACAATAGATTAAAAACATCAACATTAGTTATGCAATTATATCGCCAAGTGTTTCCAAACCTGGGAGTCTGGACCCCTGGGGGGGTCATGAGGGGGTGTCAGAGGGGTTGCCAAAGACCATCAGAAAACACAGTGTTTTTTGTTGGTCATGGGGGTTCCATGTACGAAGTCTGGCCCAATTTTATCATTGGTGGGGTTCAGAATGCACTTTGATTGGAGGTGAACTATAAATCCCAGGAATTACAACTCCCAAATGTCAAGTCTCTTTTCCCCAAACTCCACTAGTGTTGACATTATTGAGCATTCATGCCAATTTTGATCCAGATCCATCATTGTTTGAGTCCACAGTGTTCTTTGGATGTAGGTGTACTACAACTCCAAAACTCAAGGTTAATGTCCACCAAACCCTTCCAGTATTTTCTCTTGGTCATGGGAGCTCTGTGTGCCAAGTTTGGTTCAACTCTATCATTTGCGGAGTTCAGAATGCTCTTTGATTTTAGGTGAACTATAAATCCCAGCAACTACAACTCCCAAATGACAAAATAACCCACCCACCCACCTACCCCCAATATTCAAATTTGGGAGTATCGGGTATTTGTGTCAAATTTGGTCCTGGGAATGAAAATACATTCTGCATATCGGATATTAACATTACGATTCATAATAGTAGCAAAATTACAGTTATGACGTAGTAACAAAGATAATGTTATAGTTGGGGGTCACCACAGCATGAGGAACTGTATTATGTAGTCACGGCATTAGAAAGGTTGAGAACCACTGATATAGCCGTTTCCATTAATTGTAACAATCATATGGTCCAGTTCAATGTCCAAAGTGCCGTTATGTCTGCTAGCCAAAGGCCTTGTTCCACAACCATGATTTCAGTTCTTTCCTAAAGGAAAGGAGGGAGGATGCTATTGTAATCTTGCTGGGGAGCGAGTTCCACAAGCGGGGGGTCACCACCGAGAAGGCCCTGTCCCTCGTCCCCAGCAGACGCGTTTGTGAGACTGGTGGGACTGAGAGCAGGGCCTCCCTGGTGAATGTTAAACTACGAGGTGGAACATAGAGGGAGATACTTTTCTATTGGCCCATTATGGGAGAGGGGCTTCCCAGGCTCCGCTTCCTGTCATTTTAGGTCAGTGGTTCTCAACCTTCCAAGTACTGCGACCCCTTAATAGAGTTCCTCATGTGGTGGTGACCCCCAACCATAACATTATTTTCATTGCTACTTCATAACTCGAATTTTGCTACTGTTATGAATTGTCATGTAAATATCTGACATGCAGGATATATTTTCATTAACTGGACAAAATTTGGCACAAATACCCAATTCGCCCAAATTTGAATACTGGTGGGGTTGGGGGGGGGGGGATTAAATTTGTCATTTGGGAGTTGTAGTTGCTGGGATTTATAGTTCGCCTACAACCAAAGAGCATTCTGAACTCGATCAATGATGGAATTGAACCAATCTTGGTTCTGGTTCAGTTTACCTGTACGAACGCATTTCCCCTTATGAACCATCTAGGACTTTAAGATCATCTGTGGAGGTTCTGCTCTTGATCCTGCCCTCATCACAAGGCCTTCTCTGTGGTGGCCCCTCGGCTGTGGAACGCCCTCCCTAAGGAGATTAGATCGGCTCCCTCACTCTTAACATTTTGGAGACAAGTTAAGACATGGTTTACAAATGCAGAGTAACTGACACAGGAAATGGAATCACTCAACAATGGAACTTGGACAAAGTTATTTAACTAGGAGATATTGATGATAATGATGTTGGTTTTTGTTTTTACTGCTTCTATTGTGGTTTTATACTGTTTTAATGTTGAATTTGTATTTTGTTGTTATGTGTACTGACTTGTTGTAAACCGCCTTGAGTCGCCGATAAGGCTGAGAAAGGCGGTATACAAGTATAGTAAATAAAATAAATAATAAATAAACAAAGTGAAGCAAAACACAGAGCACTGACTACAATGCCGCCTGAGCCATGCCACATGCACAATGGAGGACCTTCTTAGGCACTCCAAGTGGGCAGCTTCTGGTCAAAGGAAATTTAGCATAACACCTAGTTTTTAATCTTGTTGGTGGTGTTTCTGTACATTAAAATGGATTCTCAATTCACTTCTGACATCTATATAAATAAAAATGCAATGTTCGTTTGTGGGATTAACATAACTCAAAAACCACTGGGCGAATTGACACCAAATTTGGACACGATACACCTATCAGGCCAACGAGTGATCATCACTCATCAAAACACTGAAAAACACAGCAGAAGAGACTTAAAAAGCCAAAAACTAAAAAATACATTACAACGCATGGACCAAACCACATATATACACACCAAAACAAAAATACACAGACTGAGCCACGGAACGCGTGGCAGGGGATGGCTAGTGATAAATAAATGCAAAAGAGTGCAATTACTACAAGACTCAGGATTCCATTGCAACGAACAAAGCCAGTTGAAGTGATGCCAAATGTCCTTCATTTTAGGGCAATAAAGGAAGAAAATAGACAGCAGGCACCATAGATCCTCCAGGGAGGCCCTGCTCTCTCTGTCCCACCATTGTCACAGCGCAATTTGTGGGGACGAGAGACAGGGCCTTCTCGGTGATTGCCCCCTGCCTATGGAACTCCCTTCCTGGTGAGATCAGACTGGCTTCCTCCCTTCTGTCCTTCAGAAAGATTGGCTGTGGGACCAAGCTTTCAGGACAGTGCAATAAGGCAGCGATAGGAAACTTTACCAGACCAATTTAGATTTGACGCAGATGACCAAGATGATTGTAAATGGTGTATTTTAATATTTTGATAAATGTTTTTAATGTTTATGTATACTCCTATGAATTCTTGTTGGAATATAAATGTTTTAAATAAATTTAAATAAATAATTTTGCAACACTGCGCTCTCGCCCTAGGATTCCTCCTTCCCACCCTGAGGACCGGAGCCACTATGGAAGTGAGATCTGGCAACCCTTAGGATTTGAGATTGTAAATAAAACATTGCTTTTTGAAAAGGTATATTCACTCCCTGGACAAGTGTAATTTACTAATTTCCTTTCCTCGGGATCCTCCGCATTTCCTGTTATCGGACGGGTGAAGAACTCGCTGGCCTAGTCCGGGCTCCTCTGCTGACCAATGTTTTTCCTGGCTGTTTTGAGAAAGTCCTCCTCGCTCAAGATTGCACAGCGCCGAGCCAGTGCTTCTCCACATGATTAAAACAAAACACTCGAGTGCTCTCAAAAAGCAAGACCCCCCTCCCAAAAAAGTCCCCTCTCTAAAGGACCGTGGGATGCCCCTCCAGCTTGGCTTTCTCGCTGACTCCGCGGCCTCCATGCGCTCTCCGAAGATCACTAACTAGGAGCCGGAGAGGTCATGTTTGCCTTCGCCTTGCGACTTCTCATGCTTGACATGTTTTCCTACTGTCCCGTTCCTCAGCCGCAGTGGGGTCAGGAGGGCCAGCCGAGAAGAAGGGACGAGGCAGGAGAGGACACAGACAAGGGGATAGTGTTACGGCCACAAGTTGGAGAAAGAACATCCACCCACCCCCCAATCCCAGAAAAAATGGGGTTTGGTTACAAAGATGGATATTATCCGTGACTATTGGGCCTTGCAGGGAAGGATCGGGTTCGGGGTATTTCTCTTGGTGGGCTTTGATCCTACTGGTGAGGAAAGGATATGCTTGAGGTTATGATAGCGGGGAAACTCACTCTGTATTATGTTCATGGAGGGATGGAAAGGATTTTCTCCGATCCTGGACTCGTACAGCCATATAACAAAGGGGTGCTAGGGACCAGATGATGGTTGATCCTACAAGATGTCTATACAGCCATATAATAAAGTGGTACCAAGCAATGACTGACCCTCCAGACATTTCTACTGTTGGAAATAACAACCTTCTCAAGCCTCCACTAGTTGTTTGTTATGTTTATAATACAGATTGCTTACTGAATTTTATATATGTATATTAGTTTGCAATTTTTTTTGTGGGAGGGGCTGAAGACAATGTGATCGGAACTGGGCTTGTTCAGGACTCAGACTCCATTTTGGAACAGTGTGCTTAGAGCAGAGGATCTCAAGCTTCTGAATGCTGTGACCCCTTAATACAATTCCTCATGTTGTGCTGAACCCCAACCACAACATATGTATATGGTTTGCAATTTTGCCTTGACTCTTTGTTGTGGGAGGGGCTGAAGACCATGTGATTGGAACTGGACTTATTCAGGACTCAGACTCTATTTTGCAACAGTATGTTTAGAACAGAGGATCTCAACCTTCCAAATGCCACGATCCCTTAATACATTTCTCATGTTGTTGTGAACCCCAATCATAACATATGTATAGGGTTTGCAATTTTGCCTTGACGCTTTGTTGTGGGAGGGGCTGAAGACCATGTGATCGCAACTGGGCTTGTTCAGGACTCAGACTCCATTTTGGAACAGTATGCTTAGAGCAGAGGATCTCAACCTTCCTAATGCCACAACCCCTTAATACAGTTCCTCGTGTTGTGGTGAACCCCAACTATAACATATGTATATGGTTTGCAATTTTGCCTTGATTCTTTGTTGTGGGAGGGGCTGAAGACCATGTGATCAGAACTGGGCTTGTTCGGGACTCAGACTCCATTTTGGAACAGTATGCTTGGAGCAGAGGATCTCAACCTTCCTAATGCCACAACCCCTTAATACAGTTCCTCATGTTGTGGTGAACCCCAACTATAACATATGTATATGGTTTGCAATTTTGCCTTGACTCTTTGTTGTGGGAGGGGCTGAAGACCATGTGATCAGAACTGGGCTTGTTCGGGACTCAGACTCTATTTTGGAACAGTTTGCTATAGTGAGAGTTGTTGATTTGGGGGGAGGGGTAGTTCACCTACATCCAGAGAACACTGTGAACCCATACACTGATGGATCAGGACCAAACTTGGCACACATACCTGATATGCCATAACTTGATTACTGGAGGGGTTTGGGGGGAATTGTCCTTCCTTTCTGGGAGTTGTAGTTCACCTACGACCAGAGAAACAGTGACCTCCACTGATGATGGACTTGGACCAAACTTGGCACACAGAATCCCCCCATGACTAACCCAACCTACTGGAGGGACTTGAGGGGACTGACTGACCATGGTGGGAGTTGTAGTTTACCCTACAGCCAGAGAGCACACTGAACCCCACTGATGATGCATCTAGAGCAAACTTGCCCAACAAAACAAACTTAAAGTATTGATGGACTTTTTCAGGGTTCACCTGACATGATGAGAGTTGTAGTTCACCCACAACCAGAGAAATGATGACTTCCACTGATGATGTACCTCGACCAAGCTTGGCACACAGAATCCCCCCATGACTAACTCAACCTACTGGAGGGACTTGAGGGGACTGACTGACCATGGTGGGAGTTGTAGTTTACCCTACAGCCAGAGAGCACACTAAACCCCACTGATGATGCATCCAGAGCAAACTTGCCCAACAAAACAAACTTAAAGTACTGATGGAGTTTCTCGGGATTAACTTTGCACGATGGGAGTTGTAGTTCACCCAAAACCTTATGCATTTTGTACACTAGCCTGGGCAATGCCAGCTACCCAAGCTAGGAACAAAAAGAAAGTACAGCTGAGGATGTCTATATATCCATAACAAAATCAGCATTGGGTTGCTGAAAGTTTTCCTTGCCATGTTCCAGAAGCATTCTCTCCTGACATTTTGCCTGCATCTATGGCAGGCATCCTCAGAGGTTGTGAAGATGCCTGCCATAGATGTGGGTGAAACGTCAGGAGGGAATGCTTCTGGGACAGCCCGACAAACTTACAGCAACCCAGTGATTCCAGCCACACAAATCAGCATCTCTAATCGAGCCAAGGCATATCTATCTTTGGATTGAAAAACAAGTTATTTCACTATTCTGTGACGCTTCTTTCTGCGGCATTTCCCCTCTCTGAGAACCAATCTGCTCGGAGTCTAGGAAAAAGGCTGCCTAATAAAGCTTTAGCTAATTTTTCAAGGAGCTCTGTTTTATTACATTAGCAATTTTCTACCGCATTAGGCAGTTTCATGCTCCATTGTGCCATGCCGCCTCGTAAGATGGGAGGGAACAGAGGGGTGTTTTGAGCAGGGAGGTGGAAAAGGACGTATGCTCTCACATTAGCCAAAAGAGCAGCGTTAGTAAAATAAACAGCCCTGATCCCGAGGTCAGATTGCCCGGCTCGGAAGGACTGTGCTCCCTGCCTTGCTAGGATCATATCCCATCAGGGAACCCTCGGCAAATATGAAAAGGGAGAGAGCGTGGAAGAAGCACGGCATTCATATCAGCTTCTCCAAACCAGGGAGGATTTCATTTTGCATTGTATTACACTTATATTCCACTTTTCTTCCTGCAAAATGGGACTCAATGCATGAATAGACAACTGCGCACACTTCAGACAGCAAAATATATATTTTTTCGTGTCGGGAGCGAATTTCTAGATAAATGTAAAGGTTTTCCCCTGACATTAAGTCCGGTCGTGTCCGACTCTGTGGGTTGGTGCTCATCTCCATTTCTAAGCCGAAGAGCCAGCGTTGTCCGTAGACACCTCCAAGGTCATGTGGCCGGTATGACTGCATGGAGAGCCGTTACCTTCTCGCTGAAGTGGTACCCATTATCAACTCATATTTGCATGTTTACAAATTGCTAGGTTGATAGAAGCTGGGGTTAACAGCAGGAGCTCATGCTGCTCACTGGATTCGAACCTGTGACATTTCGGTCAATAAGCTCAGCAGCTCAGCGGTTTAACCCACTGCACCACTGTGGTCTCCAAGTTGCTTCTGGTGTGAGAGAATTGGCTGTCTGAAAGGACGTTGCCCAGGGGACACCCAGATGTTTGGTGTTTTACCATCCTTGTGGGAAGCTTCTCTCATGTCCTCACATAAGGAGCTGGAGCTCATAGAGGGAGCTCATCCACACTCTCCCCGGATTCGAACCTGTGACCTTTTGGTCAGGAAGTTCAGCAGCTCAGTGGTTTAACTCACTGCACCACCATGGTCTCCAAGTCACTTCTGGTGTGAGAGAATTGGCCATCTGAAAGGACACTCGGATGTTTGATGTTTTACCATCCTTGTGGGAAGCTTTTTCGCATGTCCCTGCATGGGGAGCTGGAGCTGACAGAGGGAGCTCAACCCACTCTCCCCAGATTTGAACCACTGACCTACCGGTCGGCAGTCCTACCAGCTCAAAAAAGAAAAAAGCCCAAAAGATTGATTAGGAACATATTCTTTGAAAGCAACGATCTTTTGAAGACAACATTTTGGGGCCGGAGGGGTGGGGGGGCACTCTTAACAGCCGTAGTTCTCAACCTTCCTAATGCCACGACACCTTAATACAGTTCCTCATGTTGTGGTGACCCCCAACCATAACATTATTTTCGTTGCTACTTCATAATTGTAATCTTTCTACTATTATGAATCGTAATGTAATTACCTGATATGCAGGATGTATTTTCATTCACTGGACCAAATTTGGCACTTGTATTAGTACCAAATACAAGCCTACAACTCCCAGAAATTCCAGCCAGTTAACCAGCTGTTAGCTGTAGTGGAGGCTCCAAAGAAGGAGCATCCACCACACTCCGAGGCAGAGAGTACCACTTCTGAACATCTCTCACAGTGAGGAAGTCCTTCCTAATGTTCAGGTGGAATCTCCAGTTGTTCTCAACCTGTGGGTCCCCAGGTATTTTGGCCTACAACTCCCAGAAATTCCAGCCAGTTAACCTGCTGTTAGCTGTGGTGGAGGCTCCAAAGAAGGAGCCTCCACCACACTCCGAGGCAGAGAGTTCCACTTTTGAACATCTCTCACAGTGAGGAAGTCCTTCCTAATGTTCAGGTGGAATCTCCAGTGGTTCTCAACCGGTGGGTCCCCAGGTGTTTTGGCTTACAACTCTCAGAAATTCCAGCCAGTTAACCAGCTGTTAGCTGTGGTGGAGGCTCCAAAGAAGGAGCATCCACCACACTCCGAGGCAGAGAGTTCCACTTTTGAACATCTCTCACAGTAAGGTTCTTCCTAATGTTCAGGTGGAATCTCCAGTGGTTCTCAACTGGTGGGTCCCCAGGTGTTTTGGTCTACAACTCCCAGAAATTCCAGCCACTTTACCAGCTGTTAGGATTTCTGGGAGTTGAAGTCCAGAACATCTGTGGACCCAGAGGTTGGGAACCACTGTTCTAGTCTTTCAAACTTCATGCTAGTTCTAGAATAGCCTAACCTGTTCCAACCAAAGTTTCTATCTCTCCAGAACATCAATTGACTTTGGGGTCCCTGATCTGGACAGTGGACACCCCAAATTGATGACCACACAGACCCCATATCCAGACCATAGTCCACCACCTCAGTTCTACAACGTCCCTATCTGTTCCGACACCAAAGCAGTGTTCGTTTTTGATGGAACGTGGCCTTTTACCCTCTTGTCCCACCAGCCCTGTCCTCGGCTCTGCTCGAGCAACTCTCGTTTCACTCTAAGTTACACAAAAAGCAAACTGTGAGCTGCTGGCAGCGGCCACCACTGTTGCGGTGCGGCCCACATCTGTTTCGAGTTTGGCGACTGTGATGTGCTCCGAGCTGGAAGAAGAAGGAGGGGTGGAGGTGGAGATTTCTTTGCTCTGACACAGAGTGTCTGTTCTCGGGTTCCTCACATCACCTTCTCTCCCTTATGAAGGTCTTGGCCTCTATTGTTGTTGTTGTTGTTGTTGTCATCATCATCATCATCAACAACAACAACAACAACAACAACAATTAGTAATAAACAGAAGCTAGAATGTCAACTACTCAGAAGAACATCAGAAGAACCCTGTTGGATCCCACCAATGAAATTTTAGGTCCAGCATCTCCTTCCCTACGTTGTCTAGCTAGATGCCTTCAAGACGTCCACAAAACGTCTTCTGCTCTTGCTCCCTAGGAACTGATAGTCCATTAGATACTTCACTGAGACTTATCATGCCCAGAATCCTGTTAGTGTACAAATGAACTTTTAGGGTCATGGTGCAACAGATGTCCATCCTTCCATAAGAGGAGCTCCACAATCGTAACCACCTCATGTGGATCGAACTCCTTTTATTGGTCCAACAAGGTTCAAGTCATTGAGTTAACTGGATTTATCTCTACACCAGTGGTTCCTGACCTTCTTTTGACCAGGGACCAACAACAACAATTAGTAATAAACAGAAGTTAGAATGTCAACTGCTCAGAAGAACATCAAAAGAACCCTGTTGGATCCCACCAATGAAATTTTAGGTCCAGCATCTTCTTCCCTACGTTGTCTAGCTAGATGCCTTCAAGACGTCCCTAGGAACTGATAGTCAATTAGAGACTTCGCTGAGACATATCATGCCCAGAATCCTGTTAGTGTACATATGAACTTTTTAGGGTCATGGTGCAACAGATGTCCATCCTTCCATAAGAGGAGCTCCACAATCGTAACCATCTCATGTGGATCGAACTCCTTTTATTGGTCCAACAAGGTTCAAGTCATTGAGTTAACAGGATTTGTCTCTACACCAGTGGTTCCTGACCGTTTTCTGATCAGGCACCACTTTGACCAGGGACCATTTTCCAACATGAGTACCAAAAGGGTTATGAATCAATTTTTGGTCAACTTTAGATACATTTTGGTTATTTGGGGTGCTGATTTGGGCATATTGAGTATTTGTGCCAAGTTTGGTTCAGATCCATCATTGTATTGTCAAAGGCTTCCATGGCTGGAATCACTGGGTTGTTGTAGGTTTTTTGGGCTATATGGCCATGTTCTAGAAGCAGTCTCTCCTGACGTTTCACCTGCATCTATGGCAGGCATCCTCAGAGGTTGTGACCTGTCATTGAACACTGAGAAAACCAAAGTGCTCTTCCAGCAGTCACCAGCCAACCCCTCTCCAATTCCAGAGATACAGCTTAATGGTGTAACATGAGAAAATGTTGACCATTTCTGCTACCTTGGCAGCAGAGGTGGCCCTAGGTAATTTTCAATGGTAAGCAAACAGTATTTTGCCCCCCCCCCCCCCAACCAATCACTGATATATATTTTCTGTTCGTCGTGGGAGTTCTGTGTGCCATATTTGGTTCAATTCCATCATTGGTGGAGTTCAGGATGCTCTTTGATTGTAGGTGAACTATACATCCCAGTAACTACAACTCACATATGTCAAGGTCTATTTTCCCCCAAGAGCGCCTCAAGAGCGCCCCTGGGCAAAATCACCTATACTGCAAATGCTTACTTTGCGTAAAGGGTTGAGCCACCCCTGCTTGGCAGTCACCTCTCCACCAAAGTCAACATCGACACCTGAAATACAACACTGCCTGAGCTCTGCGAGTGCAGCATTTTTCCAAATGAAGCAGAGTGTTTGAGGACCGGGACATCCATAGGGAGACCAAGGTGCTTGTCTATAAAGCTATTGTCCTCCCAACCCTGCTATATGCCTGCAAAACGTGGACTGTCTACAGACGTCACATGCAACTCCTGGAACGATTCCATCAGCGCTGCTTCCGGAAAATCCTGCAAATCTCTTGGGAAGACAAGCGGACAAACATCAGCGTGCTGGAAGAAGCAAAGACCAGCAGCATTGAAGCGATGGTCCTCCGCCATTAACTCCGCTGCACCGGTCACGTTGGACAGGTCACGTTGCCCTGATGCCCGACCACCGTCTCCCAAAGCAGTTGCTCCAAAATGGAGTCTGAGTCCCGAACAAGCCCAGTTCCAATCACATTGAGTCTGAGTCGCGAACAGGCCCAGTTCCGATCACACACGTTTTCAAGAACGGAAAATGGAAAGATGGTGGGCAGGAAAAGAGATTGAAAGATGGGCTCAAAGCCAAACTTCGAAAACTCTGGCATAGACATAGAGAACTGGGAAGCCCTGGCCCTTGAGGGCACCAGCTGGAGGTCAGCTGTGACCAGCAGTGCTGCAGAATTCGAGGAGGCACGAGTGGAGGGTGAAAGAGAGAAACGTGCCAGGAGGAACGCGTGTCAAGCCAACCCCGACCAGTACCGCCTTCCATCTGGAAACCAATGCCATCACTGTGGGAGAAGATGCAGGTCAAGAATAGGGCTCCACAGTCACCTATGAATCCACAAGGAAACCCATCATGGAAGACCATCTTACTCGTCCAACGAGGGATCGCCTAAGTAAGTAAGTAAGTAAGCCTGTGTGCCATATTTGGTTCAATTCCATCATTGGTGGAGTTCAGAATGCTCTTTGATTGTAGGTGAACTATACATCCCAGTAACTACAACTCACATATGTCAAGGTCTATTTTCCCCCAAGAGCCTGTCAAGAGCGCCCCTGGGCAAAATCAACTATACTGCTACATCGACAGAGGCGGCCCTAGGTAATTTTCAACGGTAAGCAAACAGTTTTTTGGCGCCCCCCCCCCCCCCAACCAATCACTGATATATATTTTCTGTTCGTCGTGGGAGTTCTGTGTGCCATATTTGGTTCAATTCCATCATTGGTGGAGTTCAGAATGCTCTTTGATTGTAGGTGAACTATACATCCCAGTAACTACACTTGCCGCACTTGCTCCCTTGCCTGGCCCGCTTTGGGTCCGGAGGCGTGCCTGAAGACCCCGGCGTGTGCACCAAAAGTCACCTCTTCTCCTGACTTTCTCCTCAGCCATTGGGACCAAGAGAGAGAGAGAGAGAGAGATGGAGATGCCCACCTTTCCTGAAGGTAGGCGCAAAAACAAAGGAGGGAGCGGAGGTGGGAGATACCTCCAGCCGGAGGGGCTCTCTCTCTCTCTCTCTTGGTCCCAATGGCTGAAGAGAAAGTCAGGAGAAGAGGCGACTTTTGGTGCGCACGCTGGGGTCTTCAGACACGCCTCCGGACCCTAAGCGGGCCAGGCATGGCGGCTCCGCCCCTTGGCCCACCCGCGGATTGGGGAGAGGAGAGGAGGCGGGTGGAGTGCCAGGGGATCGGGAAAGGGAGCCGGTCATGGGGAAGGGATCGAACGCGGAGAACGATTGAGCGCCGGCTCTGCTCGCGCACCCGGTGGCCGGGTGAAGCAGGAACGAGAGGGGCTAGGCGAGGCTCAAGGGCCCGGCCCCTTTGGGAAGAGGATCGCCCGGCAGCGAGGCAAGAAAGCCGAGGCTCCCCCCGGACTGCTAGGGCTGTTGTGAGCTGAGGGGGCGCTCCTCAAGTGGCAGTCGAGGGGCATTTACAGAGGCGCCTCTGCGCCCCTGGCAAAAAAAAGTGTTCTGCGACCGCTTACTTCGCGTAATGGACGAGCCGCCCCTGCGTCTTCCATCCAATTTGGGGGTATTGGGTATTTGTGCCAAATTTGGTCCAGTGAATGAAAATACATCCTGCATATCAGGTAATTACATTACGATTCATAACAGTAGCAAAATTACAATTAGGAAGTAGCAACGAAAATAATGTTATGGTTGGGGGTCAACACAACATGAGGAACTGTATTAAGATGTCGTGGCATCCAGAAGGTTCAGAAACACTGCTTGGAAAATGCTCATGTCCGAAGCCATTCCTCGAGATTTCTATCCAGCTCAATGTCTCTCCAAGTTTTGACTTTGGTGACCCGGGATGTCCTGTGTTCAGCTTTCAGCTCTCTATCAAGAACACATTTCCAATCGGCAGCGACCCAAAACTATTTGGCAACCTCTTTCGGGATCCCAACGAAAACATGAGGACTTGGGTTTCGTGCAGAGGTTCTTCCGCACCGCACTGGACTTGAAGCCTGGCACGGACTCTTTGGAACGCTGCCCTGTTATTAATTTCTCGTTATTTTAGTGCAAACAACATCCCTTTGGCTGCGCGAGGCTGGACGCCGAGCATCCAACCCCGTTTTCTCCCTCGTTCCCTTTCTTGGCAAACTTTTTCCCCTCTGTATTTATAATTAGAATCCAGAAATCGCATGCTGAGAATGTTGCGGGGTTGAGGAGGGTTGGATCGGCCAGAATATTTTGTTTTCAAGAGATACTGAGTGAGAGAGACAAAGAGAAAGAGACAGTGCTTGGAAGAAGGACAACTCCCATTTGCTAAAGAATGGAAATTATGCATTCATGAATATTAGAGCTTGTCGCGGCAATCCTTCTCCCGGCCCATAAAATTAAATTGCATCCATCAAACTAAACATGCCTCCGCCGCTGTTCTCTTTTCTCTCCCATTCCTTTTCTTTCCACCATCAAATTCTCAATTAGAAACCAAAGCAAACAGTAGATAATAGTAAAGGTTGTCCTTTGACATTAAGTCCAGTCGTGTCCGACTTTTGGGGTGTGGTGCTCATCTCCATTTCTAAGAAGAGAAGCCGGCATTGTCCATAGACACCTCCATGGCCAGCATGACTGCATGGAGCGCCATAACCTTCCCGACAGAAGTAGTACCTGTTGTTCTACTCACATTTGCATGTTTTTGAACTGCTAGGTTGGCAGAAGCTGGGCCTAACAGTGGGAGCTCACCCTGCTCCCAGGATTCCAACCACCAACCTTTCGAGCAGTTGTCCGTAGACACTTCCAAGATCATGTGGCCGACATGACTGCATGGGGCGCCATTACCTTCCTATTGATCTACTCACATTTACATGTTTCAATCTGCTATATTGGCAGAAGTTGGGGCTAACAGTGGGAACTCGCCCTGTTCCCCTAGATTCAAACCGGCAACCTTTCGGTCAGCGTCAGCTCACCAGTTGTCTGCAGACACTTCCAAGACCATGTGGCCAACATAACTGCATGGAGCGCCATTACCTTCCTATTGATCTACTCACATTTACATGTTCCGAACTGCTAGGTTGGCAGAAGTTGGGGCTAACAGTGGTAGCTCACCCTGCTCCCCAGATCTGAACCGGCAACCTTTTGGTCAGCATCAGCTCAGCAGTTGTCCGTAGACACTTCCAAGATCATGTGGCCAACATAACTGCATGGAGCGCCATTACCTTCCTATTGATCTACTCACATTTACATGTTTCGAACTGCTAGGTTGGCAGAAGCTGGGGCTAACAGCAGGAGCTTGCCCTCCTCCCCAGATTGAAAGCAACCTTTCGGTCAGCATCAGCTCAGCAGTTGTACGTAGACACTTCCAAGACCATGTGGCCGACATGACTGCATGGATGCCATTACCTTCCAAGTACCTATTGATCTACTCACATTTGCATGTTTCGAACTGCTAGTTGGCAGAAGCTGGGGCTAACAGTGAGAGCTCACCCTGCTCCCAGATTAAAACCGGCAACCTTTCGGTCAGCATCAGCTCAGCAGTTGTCTATAGACACTTCCAAGATCATGTTTCGAACTGCTAGGTTGGCAGAAGCTGGGCCTAACAGCGGGAGTTCACCCTGCTCCCCAGATTCGAACCGGCAACCTTTTGGTCAGCATCAGCTCAACAGTTTAACTCACTGCACCACCACTTATTTTAAAAGAACTAAAATAAGAAAATTACCCGGGACTTCAGAGTTATAGTTTGGCGAGGCCCCTCCAGCAGCGAAGGCTCAGGACTTTCATAGCATCATAGAATCAAAGAGTTGGAAGAGACCTCATGGGCCATCCAGTCCAACCCCCTGCCAAGAAGCAGAAATATTGCATTCAAATCACCCCTGACAGATGGCCATCCAGCCTGTTTCAAAGCCTCCAAAGAAGGAGCTTCCACCACACTCAAGGAGCAGAGAGTTCCACTGCTGAACAGTTTTCACACTTAAGTTCTTCCTCATGTTCAAGTGGAATCTCCTTCTCTTTGCAAAACTACAACTCCCAGGATTGAATTGCATTGGTTTAAAAGGTGTCAAAATGTAATAATGCGACAGTGCAGAGTTTGCCTTGGATCCGGCTTCAAGGCTTGTCTTATGGCCTTGCACAGTTTTGAGAAGAGCGCGTTTTCCCAATTCCGGACTCCAAACCGGCTCCGGGAGATGATTGTCAGGTAGTGATGGAGCAGCCCTTGGAAAGTGCTTCCTCGGAGGTGCGAAGAATTTGTGTTTTCTTTCTTAAGTGGAACATCAGATTACACAGGTCTTATTTCACCCTCGACTGCCACCCGTCCACTTAACATCTTGATAGATCTCTCCAAGCAAACGGTACAAGCCTGGTGGCGCTGCTGAATGAGAAGGGACGCTCATCCATCATCCGCTAACAGAGCCAGGCTCTTTCCTGTCACTCAGCCAACTTCATGTCAGAACTTGGTGGCTTTTTGGACTTGAGCTCAAACTAGCGGTGCATCCACATTGCAGAATTAATGTAGTTAGATTGCACTTTAACTGTCATGCCTCAATAATAATAATAATAATAATAATAATAATAATAATAATAATAATAATAATAAATAATAATGCAAAGACTCGGCACAAGCCAGTCGGTGGTCCCAGTGGTGATTGACACACTGGGTGCAGTGCCTAAAGACCTTGGCCTGCACTTAAACACAATCAGCGCTGACAATATTACCATCTGCCAGCTGCAAAAGGTCACCTTACTGGGATCTGCACACATTATTCGCCAATACATCACACAGTCCTAGACACTTGGGAAGTGTCCGACATGTTGTTATATTACTATTACTATTACTATTACTATTACTATTACTATTATTATTATTATTATTATTATTATTATTATTATTATTATTAGATACACAACAAGATTACTACACAGTAAACAATGCTGGCTTTTGTATTTTAATTGTTTTTAAGTGCAAGCCAGGGTCTTTAGGCACTGCACCCAGTGTGCCGATCACAACTGGGACCACCTTTACTGGCCTGTGTCTATTATTATTATTATTATTATTATTATTATTATTATATGGGTTTTTAAGTGCAAGCCACAGAGTCTTTAGGCACTGTACCCAGTGTGCCAATAATAACTGGGACCACCTTTACTGGCCTGAGTTGATCTATTATTATTATTATTATTATTATTATTATTATTATTATTATTTACGCAACAAGATTACTACACAGTAAACAATGCTGGCTTTTGTATTTTAATTGTTTTTAAGTGCAAGCCAGGTCTTTAGGCAGTGCACCCAGTGTACCGATCACAACTGGGACCACCTTTACTGGCTTGTGTCTATTATTATTATTATTATTATTATTATTATTATTATATGGGTTTTTAAGTGCAAGCCACAGAGTCTTTAGGCACTGTACCCAGTGTGCCGATCATAACTGTTACCACCTTTACTGGCCTGTGTCTATTATTATTATTATTATTATTATTATTATTATTATTATTAGATACACAACAAGATTACTACACAGTAAACAATGCTGGCTTTTGTATTTTAATTGTTTTTAAGTGCAAGCCAGGGTCTTTAGGCACTGCACCTAGTGTGCCGATCACAACTGGGACCACCTTTACTGGCCTGAGTTAATCCATTATTATTATTATTATTATTATTATTATTATTATTATTATTATTATTAGATACAAAATAAGATTAGTACACAGTAAACAATGCTGGCTTTTGTATTTTAATTGTTTTTACGTGCAAGCCAGGGTTTTTGGGCACTGCACCCAGCGTGCCAATACACAACAAGATTACTACACAGACAGCAATGCTGGCTTTTGTATTTTAATTGTTTTTAAGTGCAAGCCAGGGTCTTTAGGTACTGCACCCATACACAGTGACATAGGACCTCAGCCAATGATTATATAAGCACTTTCCAAGGCTTATTATATTTTCCGTACAGAACGATGTGGCGTGCGTAGGAGAGAATGTGAGATTGGTTCAAAGGCCCACAAATTCCCCAACAACAAAGAGCGCCACAGTTTTTTTGGCACCCAGAAAGATTTATTACACCGCCTGGCCCAGCCTTCACACTTTTGTTGAAAGACAGAAATGAAACCTTCTCCAAAGGCCAAAAGAAAAAGAAAAAGAAAGACCTCCGCTACCGGCAGAAACCTTTCGACTTTGACAAGCTTTCCACAAGGAATAGGGTTTCCCCACAGCCTTTGGGGAGGAAGTCAAAGGAGAAGAGAGCTGAAGGCACCGTTGTGCACGGAATCACATTTTCCCCTCTCTGGGAATGTAAGGATGCATCTGCACTGTGGAATTAATGCAGTTTGATACCATTTTAACCACTATGGAAACCTGGGAGTGGTAGCTTGGAAGAAGCAAAGGCCACTAGCATTGAAGCAATGGTCCTATGCCATCTGCTCCACTAGACTGAATGCCACATTGTCCAAATGCCCGATCACCGGCCCCCAACTTGGAAAAGAGAAGGTTGATGGACAGGAAAAGAGACTAAAAGATGGGCTTAAAGCTAACCTTAAACACTGTGGCATAGACACCGAGAACTGGGAAGCCCTGGCCCTTGAGCGCTCTGACTGGAGGTCAGCTGTGACCAGCAGTGCTGTGGAATTCGAATAAGGCACAAATGGAGGGTGAAAGGGAGAAAGTGCCAAGAGGAAGAAGGCGCACCAACCTTTCCATCTGAAGACTGATGTCCTCATTGTGGAAGAGCATGCAGGTCAAGAATAGGGCTCCACAGTCACCTACTGACTGGAGGTCAGCTGTGACCAGCAGTGCTGTGGAATTCGAAAAGACACGAATGGAGGGCGAAAGGGAGAAACGTGCCAAGAGGAAGAAGGTGTGTCAAGCCAACCTTTCCATCTGAAGATTAATGTCCTCACCGAGGAAGAACATGCGGGTCAAGAATAGGGCTCCGCAGTCACCTACTGACTGGAGGTCAGCTGTGACCAGCAATGCTGCAGAATTCGAAGAGCCACGAATGGAGGATGAAAGGGAGAATTGTGCCAAGAGGAAGAAGGAAAGCCAACGTTTCCATCTGAAGACTGATGCCCTCACTGTGGAAGAACAAGCGGGTCAAGAATAGGGCTCCACAGTCACCTACTGACTGGAGGTCAGCTGTGACCAGCAGTGCTGTGGAATTCGAAGAGGCACAAATGTAGGGCGAAAGGGAGAAACGTGCCAAGAGGAAGAAGGTGCGTCAAGCCAACCTTTCCATCTGAAGATTGATGTCCTCACTGTGGAAGAACATGTAGGTCAAGAATAGGGCTCCACAGTCACCTACTGACTGGAGGTCAGCTGTGACCAGCAGTGCTGGAATTCAAAGATGCACAAATGGAGGGCGAAAGGGAGAAACGTGCCAAGAGGAAGAAGGTGCATCAAGCAAACCTTTCCATCTGAAAACTGATGTCCTCACTGAGGAAGAACATGCAGGTCAAGAATAGGGCTCCACAGTCACCTACTGACTGGAGGTCGGCTGTGACCAGGAGTGCTGTGGAATTCAAAGAGGCACAAATAGAGGGCGAAAGGGAGAAACATGCCAAGAGGAAGAAGGTGCATCAAGCCAACCTTTCCATTTGAAGACTGACATCCTCTCTGAGGAAGTACATGCGGGTCAAGAATAGGGCTCCACAGTCACCTACAGACTGGAGGTCAGCTGTGACCGGCAGTGCTGCAGAATTTGAAGAGGCACAAATAGAGGGCAAAAGGGAGAAACATGCCAAGAGGAAGAAGGTGTGTCAAGCCAACCTTTCCATCTGAAGACTGATGCCCTCACCGTGGAAGAACATGCGGGTCAAGAATAGGGCTCCACAGTCATCTACAGACTGGAGGTAATCTGTGACCAGCAGTGCTGTGGAATTCGAAGAGGCACAAATGGAGGGAGAAAGGGAGAAACCTGCCAAGAGGAAAAAGGTGTGTCAAGCCAACCTTTCCATCTGAAGACTGATATCCTCACTGAGGAAGAACATGCAGGTCAAGAATAGGGCTCCGCAGTCACCTACTGACTGGAGGTCTGCTGTGACCAGCAGTGCTGCAGAATTCGAAAAGGCACGAATGGAGGGTGAAAGGGAGAAACCTGCCAAGAGGAAGAAGGTGCGTTAAGCC
Source organism: Anolis sagrei ordinatus (assembly GCF_025583915.1). Lineage (NCBI taxonomy): Eukaryota > Metazoa > Chordata > Lepidosauria > Squamata > Anolidae > Anolis > Anolis sagrei. Next base: position 28,335,454 of record NW_026844589.1, read on the forward strand.
AACCTTTCCATCTGAAGACTGACATCCTCGCTGAGGAAGAACATGTGGGTCAAGAACAGGGCTCCACAGTCACCTACAGACTGGAGGTCAGCTGTGACCGGCAGTGCTGTGGAATTCGAAGAGGCACAAATAGAGGGCGAAAGGGAGAACTGTGCCAAGAGGAAGAAAGTGCGTCATAGAATCATAGAATCAAAGAGTTGGAAGGGACCTCATGGGCCATCCAGTCCAACCCCATTCGGCCAAGAAGCAGGAATATTGCATTCAAATCACCCCTGACAGATGGTCATTCAGCCTCTGTTTAAAAGCTTCCAAAGAAGGAGCCTCCACCACACTCTGGGGCAGAGAGTTCCACTGCTGAACGGTTTTCACAGTCATGTTCAGATGGAATCTCCTTTTTTTGTAGTTTGAAGCCATTGTTCCGTGTCCTAATCTCCAGGGAAGCAGAAAACAAGCTTGCTCCCTCCTCCCTGTGGCTTCCTCTCACATATTTATACATGTCAAGCCAACCTTTCCATCTGAAGACTGATGTCCTCACTGTGGAAGAACATGCGGGTCAAGAATGATCAAGGGTCTGGAGAACAAGCCCTATGAGGAGTGGCTTAAAGAGCTGGGCATGTTTAGCCTGAAGAAGAGGCTGAGAGGAGACATGATAGCCATGTATAAGTATGTGAGGCATTTGCAACGTTTATGGAGCTCTGAAAACTGCAAAAGGCCTCTGACGTCACGCTCAGAGACTGAGTAGAGAGGAAAACCTTCTACACAATATTTCCATGTAAGGCTTTCTTCCCGGATCCGAATACCAACCTCGATATTTTGCAAAAACAATAGTAGCCAAATGCTTCAAAGGGTGTGCTGATCCAAAGATTTCCCTCCTTTCCCTTTGTCTTAATTTTTTGGGGTTTCGAAAAATAGATTTTCCTCGATATTGACTCTCTGGAAAGAAAATCCATGCCGCTCCATGATCAGCGTTAATATCATTAGGGAGAAGGCGGGTGGGGGGCGGGGAGAAATTACCAAGAGAAATCAAATTTTCCAATGGCATCCCGACGCCATTAAAATGCCAAACAATAAACTACCAGGCTGCAAATTAGATCAGTGAGAAAATATCAAACACGTTGTGGGGGTCTCTAAAATCCATAATTGCATTTAACGCCCGGCCCTCCCGGGAGAGCAGCCGCTAAAGATCATCGCCGCGTGCCTAGATGAGAAGCTATTGACGGAACAATAAAAATCGACAAGCTAACCAAATAAACACAAGGTACGGCATCATGAAATATTCAGCGACCCCCGTTGGGAAAAAAGTAAGGGGGGATTTTCCATCCATGCTTATGAATCCCAACAGACTGGGACGGCAATAACAAAGCTTCGCCCCAAAGGCCTGTTTGGGGCGCAGAGGGACCAAGGATGGAGAGGCGGAAACGGGCACCGTGCCGGATCGTTCGTTTTCAGCTCCAAATAAAGGACGAGTGCATTGGCTGACTCCGGATATATAACCATGGCCTCAGGAAGACTCGACACTCCAAAAAGTCTTTAATTAAACAGCATATATATATTTATGTATAAGTTAAACTCATGTATCAGTTGGTCTCATAGAATCATAGAATCAAAGAGTTGGAAGAGACCTCGTGGGCCATCCAGTCCAACCCCATTCTGCCAAGAAGCAGGAATATTGCATTCAAAGCACCCCTGACAGATGGCCATCCAGCCTCTGTTTAAAAGCTTCCAAAGAAGGAGCCTCCACCACACTCCGGGGCAGAGAGTTCCACTGCTGAACGGCTCTCACAGTCAGGAAGTTCTTCCTCATGTTCAGATGGAATCTCCTTTCTTGTAGTTTGAAGCCATTGTTCGCGTCCTAGTCTCCAAGGAAGCAGAAAACAAGCTTGCTCCCTCCTCCCTGTGGCTTCCTCTCACATATTTATACATGGCTATCATATCCCCTCTCAGCCTTCTCTTCTTCAAGATAAACATGCCCAGCTCCTTAAGCCGCTCCTCATAGGGCTTGTTCTCCAGACCCTTGATCATTTTAGTCGCCCTCCTCTGGAAACATTCCAGCTTGTCAATATCTCTCTTGAATTGTGGTGCCCAGAATTGGACACAATATTCCAGGTGTGGTCTAACCAAAGCGGAATAGAGCATGGGGAGCATGACTTCCCTAGATCTAGACACTAGGCTCCTATTGATGCAGGCCAAAATCCCATTGGCTTTTTTTGCTGCCACATCACATTGTTAGCTCATGTTTAACTTGTTGTCTACGAGGACTCCAAGATCCTTTTCACACGTACTGCTCTCGAGCCAGACATTGTCCCCCATTTTGTATCTGCATTTCATTTTTCCTGCCTAAGTGGAGTATCTTGCATTTGTCACTGCTGAACTTCATTTTGTTAGTTTTGGCCAATCATCTCTCTAATCTGTCAAGATTGTTTTGAATCCTGCTCCTGTCCTCTGGAGTATTGGCTATCCCTCCCAATTTGGTGTCGTCTGCAAACTTGATGATCATGCCTTCTAGCCCTTCATCTAAGTCGTTAATAAAGATGTTGAACAGGACCGGGCCCAGGACGGAACCCTGCTGATGGCACTCCACTCGTCACTTCTTTCCAGGATGAAGAGGAAGCATTGGGGAGAATCACCCTCTGGGTTCGTCCATTTAACCAATTACTGATCCACCTCACCGTAATTTTGCCTAGCCCACATTGGACTAGGTTGTTTGCCAGAAGGTCATGGGGGACCTTGTCGAAGGTAAAATTAGATGCCTCGGCTTATATTCAGGTTGGCTTATGCTCGCGTATATACGGTATGTAATATCTTTCTGCTTGTGGGTAAACAGTATTTCTTGTTCTTTCTTTGTCAGTGTTGATGTGGAGATTGTCTGGTTTGCCTCCTCTGGAACATGCAACATTTATTTATATAGATTTCTATCCCACCCTTCTTCCCATAAGGGGACTCAGGGCGGCCTCACATAACCATCCAATGATGCTAACAACATATACATCATATTGCCACTATCCTCTAATCGAACGCCTGGCCCCAGAGCTAGGTCTTCAGTTGTCTTCTGAAGGACAGGAGGGAGGTGGCCAACCTGATGTCCTTAAGAAGAGAGTTCCACAGATGGGGGGCCACTGCTGAGAAGGCCCTGTCTCTCGTCCCCACCAACCGCGTTTGGGAGAGTGGTGGGATCAAGAGCAGGGCCTCCTCTGATGATCTTAGGCTTCATGATGGTTCATAAGGGGAGATATGTTCGGACAGGTAGTCTGGGCCAGAACCGTTAGAGTTTCTCAACCTTCCTCATGCCGTGACCCCTTAAGACAGTTCCTCATGTTGTGTTGACCCCCAACCATCACATTATTTTTGTAGCTACTTCATAACTGTAATTTTGCTACTGCTACTGTTATGAATTGTAATGCAAATATCTGATAAGCAGGATGTATTTTCATTCACTGGACCAAATTTGGCACAAATACCCAGGGGCGGCTCACCCATTACGCAAAGTAAGCATTCGCAGTACAGTTGATTTTGCCCAGGGGCACACAAATACCCGATAGACCCAAATTTGAATACTGGTGGGGTTGGGGAGGGGATTGATGTTGTCATTTGGGAGTTGTAGTGGCTGGGATTTATAGTTCACCTACAATCAAAGAACATTCTGAACTCCACCAACGATGGAATTGGACCAAACTTGGCACACAGAACTCCCATGACCAACAGAAAATACTGGAAGGGTTTGGTGGGCATTGACCTTGAGTTTGGGAGTTGTAGTTCACCTACATCCAGAGAGCACTGGATCAAACAATGATAGATCTGGACCAAACTTGGCACAGATACTCAATATGCCCAAATATGAACACTGCTGGAGTTTGGGGGAAATAGACCTTGCCATCTGGAAGTTGTGGTTGCTGGGATGTATAGGTAGAGTCAAAAAGCGTCCCGAACCCAACCAACAATAGTATTGGCCCACACAGAACCCCCATGACCAACAGAAAATACTGTTTTCTTATGGTCTCTGGTGACCCCTCTGACACCCCCTGGTGACCCCCCCCCCAGGGGTCCCAACCCCCAGGTTGAGAAATGCTGGTTTAGGGCTCTAAAGAGTAAAACCAGCACTTTGAATTGTGCTTGGAAGCTAATGGGTAGCCAGTGGAGCTGGCACAATAAAGGAGTAGTACGCTCCCTGTATGCTGCTCCAGTTAACAGCATGACTGCCAACCATTGGACTAATCGAAGCTTCCGAGAAGTTTTCAAAGGCAACCCCATGTAGAGAGTGTTGCAGTAGTCTAATCGGAATGTAACCAGGGTGTTGACCACCGTGGCCAAGTCAGACTTCCCAAAGAACGGGCGTAGCTGGCACACAAGCTTTAACTGTGCAAAAGCCAAGACCTGGGGTTCTAGGCTCAGCAATGAGTTCAGGATCTCTCCCAAGCTGTGAACCTGCGTCATCAGGGGGAGTGTAACCCCATCTAACACAGGCTGTGACCCTATCCCCTGACCAGGAGGACCTCTGTCTTGTCTGGATTGAATTTCAATCTGTTTGCCCTCATCCAGGCCGACACAGCAGCCAAGCACCGGTTCAGGACCTGAACAGCCTCCTTAGTAACAGCTGGGCCAGCAGAGTGTTGGATGAGCGAAAATGTTGGATAATAAGGAGGGATTAAGGCAAAACCTATTAAATGTTAAATTATGTTATGGTTTTAGAAACGAAGCACCAAAATATCATGTTTTACAACAAATCGACAGAAAAAGAAGTCCAATACACGGTAATGTTATCTAGTAATTACTGTATTTACGAATCTAGCACCAAAACATCGCTATGTATCTAAACAGCTATGGATCCTGCATTGGATAATACAGAACGTTGGATGAGCGAAGGTTGGATAACTGGGACTCTTACTGTATAGCGATGTATTAAGAGTGCAGCGGGTAAAATCGCTAAGAGCTGTTATCTTCCCACAGAAGTGGTACTTATTAATCTACTCATATTTGCATGTTTTTGAACTGCTAGGTTGGCAAGAGCTGGGCCTAACAATGGGAGCTCACCCCACTCCCTGGATTCAAACCGCCGACCTTTCACTCAGCATGTTCAGCAACTCAGTGGTTTAAAGCGCCGTTACCTCCCCGCTGGTGGGGTACCTATTGATCTACTCACATTTGCATGTTTTTGAACTGCAAGGTTGGCAGAAGCTGGGGCTAACAGCAGGAGCTCACCTGCTCCCCAGATTCAAACCACTGACCTTTCATTCAGCAAGTTCATCAGCTCAGTGGTTTAAAGTGCCATTACCTCCCTGCCGGTGGGGTACCTATTGATCTATTCACATTTGCATGTTTTCAAACTGCTAGGTTGGCAGAAGCTGGGGCTAGCAGAAGGAGCTCCCCCTACTCCCCGGATTCAAACCACTGACCTTTCGGTTAGCAAGTTCAGCAGCTCAGTGGTTTAAAGCGCCGTTACCTCCCCACCGATGGGGTACCTATTGATCTACTAACATTTGCATGTTTTTGAACTGTTAGGTTGGCAGAAGTTGGGGCTAACAGTGGGAGCTCCCCCTACTCCCTTGATTCAAACCACTGACCTTTCGGTTAGCAAGTTCAGCAGCTCGGCGGTTTAAAGCGCCATTACCTCCTTGCCGGTGGGGTACCTATTGATCTACTCACATTTGCATGTTTTTGAAGTGCTAGGTTGGCAGCAGCTGGGGCTAACAGCGGGAGCTCACCCCACTCTCCAGATTCAAACCACCAACTGTTCAGTCAGCAAGTTCAGCAGCTCAGCAGTTTAAATTTGGACCAAAATGTGCGAGATCTGTATGTAGCTGTCCAGATTTCCTTCTCTTTGCTTTGCAGAGAGGGAGGAGAATAAAATCCAACTTTATGTAAATGACCAATGACAGCGTTATTGTGGAAGGAATATCAATGGAGTAATTACAGTTGCATTGCTCCTGCACTCCGATGCCCCGCCGCCACCGATCTGCCACGGAGCTGGTGTTAATTTTTCACGCCGGGTCCCTGGGGAAAGATCCAAGCGCGCTCCTAAGAGCAGAGCTAATAATCGGAGCCTCAGAGCCACCGCTGCTGAAATTTGCCCCAAGGTCCTTCTGAGCAGACTGCTAAACGCTGCCTGTCTCCCTGGAGAGCGGGAGGAAGAGAGATAAAATGATTAAAAACTGCCAGATTGCCTTGGCAATCATTTGCCTTGACTGTCAGCCAACAGACAAGATAAATCTCGGGGACCCGGCAACCCCCTCCTCTCCTCCACTTGCCCTCCGCTTCGTGAGAACATGGCTGGTCCGGACAGAGAGTCACGCTCCGGGAACATCCCGGCCCAGTGGAAAATTCAGACACTTGCAAAGATCCAATACCACTCTTTCATGACAACGTCATCTGTGCGCATTCAGAAGAAGACCTACAAGCCACCCTAAAGCATACGAGAAGCTCGGCCTGTCCTTGAACATCAAGAAAACCAAAGTGCTCTTCCAGCAATCACCAGCCAATCCCTCTCCAATGCCAGAAATACGGCTAAATGGTGGAACATTAGAAAATGTTGACCATTTCCGCCACCTTGGCAGCCACCTCTCCACCAAAGTCAACATTGACACTGAAATACAACACCGCCTGAGCTCTGCGAATGCAGCATTTTCCCGAATGAAGCATAGAGTGAACCATTTCCACTACCTTGGCAACCACCTCTTCACAAAAGTCAACATTGACACTGAAATACAACACTGCCTAAGCTCTGTGAGTGCAGCATTTTTCCAAATGAAGCAGAGAGTGGACCATTTCTGCTCCCTTGGCAGCCACCTCTCCACCAAAGTCAACATTGACACTGAAATACAACACCGCCTGAGCTCTGCGAGTGCAGCATTTTTCCAAATGAAGCAGAGAGTGGACCATTTCCGCTCCCTTGGCAGCCACCTCTCCTCAAGACTCAACACTGACACTGAAATACAACACCATCTGAGCTCTGCGAGTGCAGCATTTTTCCGAATGAGCTCTACAAGTGCAGGATTTTTCTGAATGAAGCAGAGAGTGGACCATTTCCACTCCCTTGGCAGCCACCTCTCCACCAAAGTCAACATTGGCACTGAAATACAACACCGCCTGACCTCTGCGAGTGCAGCATTTTTCCGAATGAGCTCTGCGAGTGCAGCATTTTTCCGAATGAAGCAGAGAGTGGACCATTTCCGCAACCTTGGCAGCCACCTCTCCATAAAAGTCAACATTGACACTGAAATACAACACCACCTGAGCTGTGTGAGTGCAGTATCTTTCCAAACAAAGCAGAGAGTGTTTGAAGACTGGGACATCCATAGAGAGACCAAGGTGCTTGTTTATAAAGCTATTGTCCTCCCAACCCTGCTATACACCTGCGAGACGTTGACTATCTACAGACATCATATGCAACTCCTGGAACGATTCCATCAGCGCTGCCTCTGAAAAATCCTGCAAATCTCTTGGGAAGACAAGCAGACAAACGTCAGCGTGCTGGGAGAAGCAAAGACCACCAGAATCAAAGCAATGGTCCTCCGCCATCAACTCCGCTGGACCGGCCACGTTGTCCAGATGCCCGACCACTGTCTTCCAAAGCAGTTGCTCTCCTCCAAACTCAAGAATGGAAAACCGAAAGTTGGTGGACAGGAAAAGAGTCTCATGTCTTATTTTTTCTCCATTTTATATCATGGGGCTTGATCATTCCTGGATCTTGGTGTCCTTATGCAGTCCTGGAAGCAATTCCTTGCTAAAGCAGAGGGCTGACTGTATTTAGACATCTCAGCCAGAGAGCTATAAAGCGCCTCACCAAGCAAGAAATGCTAGTACTCTATAAAAGGTTCGGCAAAGTTAAAATGGCATCAAAGTGCAATCATTGTGTAGTATGAAAGACTTTTTTGACTTTTGTGGAGAGGTGGCTGCCAAGGTAGCGGAAATGGTCAACATTTTCTAATGTTATACCATTAAGCTGTACTTCTGGCATTAAAGAGTGATTGGCTGGTGACTGCTGGAAGAGCATCCATAGGGATACCAAGGTGCTTGTTTATAAAGCTATTGTCCTTCCAACCCTGCTATACGCCTGTGAGACATGGACTGTCTACAGACATCACATGTAACTCCTAGAACAATTCCATCAGCATTGCCTCTGGAAAATCCTGCAAATCTCAGAGTGCTGGAAGAACCAAAGACCACCAGCACTGAAGCGATGGTCCTCCGCCATCAACTCCGCTGGACCGGCCATGTTGTCTGGATGCCCGACCAACAGCTCCCAAAGCAGTTGCTCTATTCTGAACTCAAGAATGGAAAGCAGAGTGTTGGTGGGCAGGAAAAGAGATTTAAAGATGGGCTCAAAGCCAACCTTAAAAACCCTGGCATAGTGACTGTGAACAGGGAAGCCCTGGCATTGGGCGCTCCAGCTGGAGGTCAGCTGTGACCAGTAGTGCTGCAGAATTTTCAAATAACTTGGACAATGCCGGGTACCCAAGATAATAATAACAACAACAACAATAATAGAAAAGATCCCTAGGATTGAAGAGAAACAACTGGAAAAGCTGACACGATATGAGGATTTAAAGATCAAACTACAAAGACTGTGATGGGCACACTGGGTGCAGTGCCTAAAGACCTTGGCCTGCACTTAAACACAATCAATAACCACCCCTCTGCTGCAAAAAGTTCTAATAATATCCTATTATTATTATTATTATTATTATTATTATTATTATTATATGCATAACAAGATGGTCCCTGTGGTGATGGGCACACTGGGTGCAGTGCCTAAAGACCTTGGCTTGCACCTAAACACAATCAGCACTGACAACATTACCACCTGTCTGCTGCAAAAGTTTCTAATAATATCCTATTATTATTATTATTATTATTATTACTATTAAACACATAATAAGATGGTCCCAGTGGTGATGGGCACACTGGGTGCAGTGCCTAAAGACCTTGGCCTGCACTTAAACACAATCGGCACTGCCAAAATTACCACCTGTCTGCTGCAAAAAGTTCTAATAATATCCTATTATTATTATTATTATTATTATTATTATTATTATTATTATATGCATAACAAGATGGTCCCTGTGGTGATGGGCACACTGGGTGCAGTGCCTAAAGACCTTGGCTTGCACCTAAACACAATCAGCACTGACAACATTACCACCTGTCTGCTGCAAAAGTTTCTAATAATATCCTATTATTATTATTATTATTATTATTATTATTATTATTACTATTAATAAACTATTATTCTGACACAAGCCAGTCAAGATGGTCCCAGTGGTGATGGGCACACTGGGTGCAGTGCCTAAAGACCTTGGCCTGCACTTAAACACAATCGGCACTGCCAAAATTACCACCTGTCTGCTGCAAAAAGTTCTAATAATATCCTATTATTATTATTATTATTATTATTATTATTATTATTATTACTATTAGATACATAACAAGATGGTCCCTGTGGTGATGGGCACACTGGGTGCAGTGCCTAAATACCTTGGCTTGCACCTAAACGCAATCAGCGCTGGCAAAATTACCACCTGTCTGCTGCAAAAAGTTCTAATAATATCCTATTATTATTATTATTATTATTATTACTATTAGATACATAACAAGATGGTCCCAGTGGTGATGGGCACACTGGGTGCAGTGCCTAAATACCTTGGCCTGCACTTAAACACAATCGGCACTGCCAAAATTACCATCTGGGATCTGCATATATAACATACAACAGCCAAGAGAGTGGTCTTGTTTGTTGTGTAATGATCTTGTTGTGTGTCAAATAATAACAGCATTTAACCAGTGCTATCTTGTGCCCTCTAATACTGGCTGAGTCTCATGGAAACCACACATTTCTGTCTCAGACACGTTCCCAGCAAAAGCATGGCCAGACATAGTTCAACCCCTCTTTTCCCTTCCAAAAAAAGCCCCCTTTCCGCCCCCAAGGAAAGGGAACTGTCCATTGTCCCTATCACTCCAAAGCCAGATGCCCGGCTCTGTTTTACAGTGGTCCTCGAGTTTTCTGATCAAAACCGCACTATTCAGCCGCTCCGTACAATTTACAACGGCCATAACCTTTTTGACGGTTCAGACTTTCCTCAAAGCTAAACAAGGCCGTAATCGGGTACTTAGCCCTGTAGGAAAACAAGCTCAAAAATGCAACAGAAAATAAAAATATCGGAGAAATGCGGAGGCGAAAGACATGGGGGTGAAACAGTCCCTCGTCGTCTCATTTAAGGGATTTCTGGATTGTTTTTGTTTTTTTTGGAAAGACATTAAGCATGTTTGATACAAACCAGGTATTTCATATGGAGCCACTTTATCCCATTATCCCGCAGTTAGACAAGTCATCTTGGGTTGTTTATTCGGATTGGTGGCATTTAAATAAAACCATAACGACATCAAGGCTCGCAGAAGGAAAGATAGAGAAAACCCTAATGCGGGAAGAGACAAAGAATATGGGTTGCTTTGACTCCACATTCTTCCTTTCTTTTCTTTCTCTCTCTCTCTCTCTCTCTGCTTTTTTTGGCCCTTTCTCCATTCCTTTCTGCAGTTCTCTGATATTTACTTCGGAGTATATATATGAATCAATGGGAATACTCAGATAATAAAGGTAAATACAAGTTTTATTATGGGTTTCCATGTCTGTTTATCTTCTATGAATTGGAATTGATCAGGAACTGAACCAAGCCGATGACAGATCTGGACCAAGTTGGCACACATACCCAACATGGCCAATTGTGCATACAGCCCTGGTCTGGGGGGAACTGATCTACGATTCTGGGAATTGTAGTTCACCCACATTGTTATGAATTGGAATTGATGAGCAACTGAACAGACTGGAGGGGTTTGGGGGACTGAGGCCAACTGTGAATCCTGGCAGGATTTGGGGGTGACTGACTGCCCTTGGCATATGGGAGTTGTAGTTCACTCTTATCCAGAGAGCACTGAACCAAGCTGGTGACAGATCTGGACCAAGTTGGCACACATACCCAACATTTCTAATTGTGCATACAGGCCTGGTTTGGGGGGAACTGATCTACGATTCTGGGAATTGTAGTTCACCCACATTGTTATGAATTGGAATTGATGAGCAACTGAACAGACTGGAGGGGTTTGGGGGACTGAGACCAACTGTAAATCCTGGCAGGATTTGGGGGTGACTGACTGCCCTTGGAATATGGGAGTTGTAGTTCACCCTTATCCAGAGAACACCGAACCAAACCGGTGACAGATCTGGACCAAGTTGGCACACATACCCAACATGGCCAATTGTGCATACAGGCCTGGTTTGGGGGGAATTGATCTATGATTATGGGAATTGTAGTGCACCCACATTGTTATGTATTTTCTAATGGGAGAGCGGTATATAAATAAAGTAGTTGTTTATTATTATTATTATTATTATTATTATTATTATTATTATTATTATTTGAAACACAACAAGATGAGTCCACAATAGACACTCTGCTGACTGTTGTATTGGATCACACGTTGAGCGCTTCCCAAGCATCTAGGACTGTGTGATGTATCAGCGAATAATGTGTGCAGATCCCAGTAAGGTGGCCTTCTGCAGCTGGCAGATGGTAGTATTGTCAGCGCCAATTGTGTTTAAGTGCAGGCCAAGGTCTTGAGGCACTGCACCCAGTGTGCCGATCACCACTGGGGCTGCCTTGACTGGCTTGTGCCAGAGATCTTTGCAGTTTGATCTTTGAATCCTCATATTGTGTCAGCTTTATTGTTGTTGTTGTTGTTGTTTTATTTATAGTGGAAATGATTGAAAATTCTGTACAATTCATGTTTCACCAAGAGGTTACTTGGGTTCCCAAATCAATTCATCAAAAAGGTGAAGGCAAACTTGAAGACTGGAGCATTCTGAGCATGGGAGAAAGCCAAACTGACAGCTTGTCCCCGCCCCGAACCCCTCAGGACTTGAAGTACTTTGGGTGCGTGTCGTTCAGTAGCGGAAGAACCAGTCCTTCTCTCCTGAGGGCAGAGTTGGGTGCTCGCCTTGGCCTCGTGAGGCACATTGTTCTCTCTGCTCTCCCAAATAGCTGGTTGTATGCACCGTGGGAATGTAATTCCTACTTTGGTATGTCACCAGTTAGGAAGTTCTTTGTGCCTTTGTACCTTCACTGCATTTATATACATGTAGTCAAGAGATCTGGAAAGGTCAGAGGCTGTGAGAGACTCCAAGGTCTACCTGTGGTCCATGAACCACCAGTGATCCACAAGAACTAAAATATGGTCCACAGCGACACCATTGCAACGAGAGAGACTGGTCTCGTGAAACCCTCTTATAGTGCTGAGTCTTATTAAATATGGTTTGCTGTGGGGAAGGAGATGGCAACTACTGGAAGGGATATGTTCTAGAGCTGAGGTAGTCTACCCAATGCAATTTTCTGAATCAATACTCCAAATAACTAAACCAAAACTAAATGTGACGAAAAACTGATTCATAACCCTTTTGGAATTAATGTTGCATAGTMGTCCCTGGTCAAATGGTCCCTGGTCAAAGTGGTCCCTGGTCAAAGTGGCCCCTGGTCAAAGTGGTTCCTGGTCAAAGTGGTCCCTGGTCAAAGTGGTCCCTGGTCAAAGTGGTTCCAGGTCAAAGTGGTWCCTGGTCAAAGTGGTTCCTGGTCAAGTGGTRCCTGGTCAAAGTAGTTCCTAGTCAAAGTGGTTCCTGGTCAAAGTGGTCCCTGGTCAAAGTGYTCCCTGGTCAAAGTYGTCRCTGGTRAAAGTGGTRCCWGGTRAAAGMGGTRCKTGGTCAAAGTGGTRCCTGGTCAAAGTGGTTCCTGGTCAAAGTGGTCCCTGGTCAAAGTGGTCCRTGGTCAAAGTAGTCTCTGGTTAAAGTGGTCCCAGGTTAAAGGGGTCCCTGGTCAAAGTGGTTCCTGGTCAAAYTGGTRSCTGGTCAAAGTGGTCCCTGGTCAAAGTGGTCCTTGGTCAAAGTAGTCCCTGGTRAAAYTGGTTCCTGGTCAAAATGGTCGCTGGTCAAAGTGGTCCCTGGTTAAAATGGTCCCTGGTCAAAGTGGTTCCTGGTCAAAYTGGTCGCTGGTCAAAGTGGTCCCWGGTRAAAYTGGTCCCAGGTCAAAGTGGTCCCTGGTCAAAGTGGTTCCTGGTCAAAGTGGTCGCTGGTCAAAGTGTTCCCTAGTTAAAATGGTCCCAGGTCAAAGGGTTTCCTGGTCAAAGGGGTCCCTGGTCAAGTTGTCCCTGGTCAAAAAAGGTTGGGAACCACTGATCTACACTCTAGAATTAACGCTCTTTGATGCCACTTGAATTGCCATGGCTCAATTGTGGGATCATGACAGTTGTAGTCTCATGACATCTGTAGGGATAACAAGGTGCTTGTTTATAAAGCTATTGTCCTCCCAACCCTGCTATACGCCTGCGAGACGTGGACAGTCTACAGACGTCACACTCAACTCCTGGAACAATTACATCAGCGCTGCCTCTGGAAAATCCTGCAAATCTCTTGGGTAGACAAGCAGACAAATGTTAGCGTGCTGTAAGAAGCAAAGACCACCAGTAGTGAAGTGATGGTCCTCTGCCATCAACTCGCTGGGCCAGCCATGTTGTCAGGATGCCCAACCACCGTCTCCCAAAGCAGTTGCTGTATTCTGAACTCAAGAACGGAAAGCGGAGTGTCGGTGGGCAGGAAAAGAGATTGAAAGACGGGCTCAAAGCCAACCTTAAAAACTCTGGCATAGACACTGAGTCACCTACAGACCCACCACCGGGACACTACACTTGGAGGACCATCATCCTCGGACAATGAGGGATCACCTAAGTAAGTAAGTAAGTCTCATGAGTTTTTTCATCTTCTCTATAAAGGAGACTGTAATTCGTCTTGTTTTATTATAATTTGTGGTCCCTGGTCAAAAAAGGTTGGAAACCACTGGTCTATCCAGTCCAACCCCATTCTGCCATACAGGAAGACACAATCCAAGT
>NW_026844589.1:28354373-28413391 GCF_025583915.1 Anolis sagrei ordinatus
TTATTATTATTATTATTATTATTATTATTATTATTCAATAGACTGCTTAATGATTTTACCAAGCTGGTGTGGTGTTTGTTGATGTTCCTGAGAAACATCAACAAACTATGTTTCTCAGGATCCCAAAGCATTGAGCCATGGTAGTTTAATCAATCAATCAATGATTTATTACGGTCTTTGACCAGCACAGGAGCCATGGTAGATAAAGTGGTGTCGAATTGTATTCATTCAGTAGTGTAGATGCGCCTTATGCTTCAGATCTGGAAATGAGTGAAGATAACAGCCAGGAAGATTTAAGAGGGCTTCACATGCAACTGTCCTACAGCCACAGCCATAGTGTCCTGAAGATTTATTTCCTCCATAGGCAAGCTCCATCATGCCAAAGGCAGTCGAGGCAAAATGTTCTCACTTCCTTCACAAAAAAGGGAAATCGGCCCATCGGACAAGGCAACTTTGGCCATAAATAAGCCAAAGCCGCAGGTCCTGAAAGCATCTGGGATTCCGACAATTATCATATAGATACCCTCCAACCTTCCCCCCGAAGCATGGGCGCATAAATCTCTGGAGTGGAGATAAGCACTTAAAAGATAACCGAGGGATAAGGTATTTCAACGGCTCTTCGTGACTTATGGGTTTTGACAAATCACTTCGATTCCACACACGCAAAGCCTCACCTGCCTCAGACACTTCTAACTGAGGCTCTTCTTGCCATAAACCCTCACGTTCAAAACTTGGAGGCAAAAAATGGAACTTTCCCATGTATTTATTCCAGGGGGTTTCAGAAAATATATATTTCTCATGATCTTAGGAACCCTTTTGGCGGAGAAGGCTGAAGATCTCTCTGCCTGTCCTTCTCTTCCTTTTTGGTGTTGGTGAACTATAACTCCCAGAATTCAAAAACAACTCCCCCAACCCTACCAGTATTCAATGTTGATCATGTAGGTAGTGTGACCAAATTTGGCGCAGATCCATTGTGGGCTGGGTTCAGAGTGCTCTTTGATTCAAGACTAACTATAAATCCCAGCAACTACAAATGTCAAGGTCTATTTTCTCCAAACTCCACCAGTGTTCACATTTTGGGCATATTGAGATTTCTTACCAGGTTGGGTCCCGATCCATCATTATTTGAGTCCACAGGGCTCTCTGGATGTAGGTGAACTACAACTCCCAAACTCAAGATCAATGCCCACCAAACCCTTCCAGTATTTTCTGTTGGTCATGGGAGTTCTGTGTGCCAAGTTTGGTTCAATTCTATTTTTGGAGGGGTTCAGGGTGGTCTTTGATAGTAGGTGAACTATAAATCCCAGCAACTACAACTCCCAAATGTCAAGGTCTATTTCCCCCAAATTTCACTAGTATTCACATTTGGGCATATTTAGTATTTGTGCCAAGTTTGGTCCAGATCCATCCTTGTTTGAGTCCACAGTACTCTCTGGATATAATGAACTACAACTCCAAAACTCAAGGTGAATTCCCACCAAACCCTTTCAGTATGTTCTCTTGGTCATGGGAGTTTTGTGTGTCAAGTTTGGTTCAATTCTATTGTTGGTGGGGTACAGGATGCTCTTTGATAGAAGGTGAACTATAAATCCCAGCAACTACAACTCCCAAATGTCAAGGTCTATTTCCCCCAAACTCCACCATTGTTCACATTTGGGCATATTGCGTATCCGTGCCAAGTTTGGTCCAGATCCATCCTTGTTTGAGTCCACAGTGCTCTCTGGATGTAGGTGAACTACAACTCCGAAACTCAAGGTGAATGCCCACCAAACCCTTTCAGTATTTTCTGTTGGTCATGGGAGTTCTGTGTGCCAAGTTTGGTAAAATTATTTCATTGGTGGAGTTCAGAATGCTCTTTGATTGTTGGTGAACTATAAATACCAGCAACTACAACTCCCTCCACGCTCCCAACCTCACCAGTATTCAGATTTGGGCATATCTGGTATTTGGTCCAGTGAATGAAAATACATCCCCTGCATATCAGATATTTATATTCATAACAGTAACAAAATGAGTCTGTAGTGCTCTCTGGATGTAGGGGAACTACAACTCCAAAACTCAAGGTCAATGCCAACCAAACCCTCCCAGCATTTTCTGTTGGCCATGGGAGTTCTGTGTGCCAAGTTTGGATCAATTCCGTCGTTGATGGGGTTCAGAATTCTCTTTGATTGTAGGCGAACTATAAATCCTAGCAATTAAACTCCCAAATGGCAAAATCAATCCCTCCCCCCAACCCTACAAGTATTCAAATTTGGGCATATCGAATTTTTGTGCCAAATCTGGTCCAGTGAATGAAAATACATTCTGCCTATTATGATGATTCATAACAGTAGCAGAATTGTGGTTATGAAGTAGCAACGAAAATAATTTTATTGCTGTGGGCGTATCAGGTATTTGTGCCAAATCTGGTCCAGGGAACGAAAGTACATCCTGCGCGTCAGATACTGACATTACAATTCACAGTAGCAAAATTACAATTATGAAGTAAGCAACGAAAATAATTTCAGATGCGATCCACATTTGCAGCTCCTGAAAAGGCAATTCTTCTCAACTCATGTCACTGAATGGAGTCGGGAGCGGATGAAGAGGGAAAGATGGTGCTTTCTCCAAGGAAAGCGTCATTGAAAGGTTGCCCTGAATTCAAAGTGACTGGGGCGTGAGCGGGGAGCAGTCCCTGAAGAGCCCCGTCACGGTAGGAGAAAACACTTTAAAGTATCTTGAGTGCACTCGGGTTCAAAAGTCAGACCTGGCTTCAATTAGCCTTGAAGAGCCTTTGCGATCAACCATTCCTGTGGTCTTTCAAAAAAGAGCAGAGATATCTCCATCCCTAAAAACACAGACTACAGCCAGGAAACCAGAAGACGTTTCCTTCTTGGGAGGAGAGCAATGACCAATCTTGATCAAATAGTGAAGAGGAGAGACATCACTGGCAACTAAGGTCCACATAGTTAAAGCAATGGTATCTTCATCGCTATGATACTTCATCTTGTCGACGGGAAGCTTCCCACCGGAGTGGAAATCATCTACCGGACAGATGGAAAGCTATTTAACCTCAGCAGATTGAAAGCCAAAACTAAGGTTACAACAACAACTGTTATAGAACGCCAGTATGCTGATGACAATGTCGTCTGTGCACATTCAGAAGAAGATCTACAAGCCATTCTAAACACCTTCACAGAAGCATACAAGAGGCTCAGTCTGTCATTGAACATCAAGAAAACGCATTCAGAAGAAGGCCTTCCAGCCACTCTAAACACCTTCGCAGAAGCATACGAGAAGCTCGGCCTGTCATTGAACATTGAGAAAACACATTCAGAAGAAGACCTACAAGCCACACTAAACACCTTCGCAGAAGCATACGAGAAGCTCGGCCTGTCATTGAACATCGAGAAAACCAAAGTGCTTTTCCAGCGGTCACCAGCCAGTCCCTTTCCAATGCCAGAGATACAGCTTAACGGTGGAACATTAGAAAATGTGGACCATCTCCGCTCCCTTGGCAGCCACCTCTCCACCAAAGTCAACATAACACTGAAATGCTGAGCTCTGCGAGTACAGCATATTTCTGAATGAAGCAGAGAGTGTTTGAGGACAGGGACATCCATAGGGAGATCAAGGTGCTTCTTTATAAAGCTTGAGCTTGTTTGGAGGTTCTAGCAGGGGAGCGCAGCTATCGTAAACCCGGTACCGAAGACTGGAAGCTATTGTCCTCCCAACACTGCTATACGCCTGCGAGACGTGGACTGTCTATAGATGTCATATGCAATTCCTAGAACGATTCCATCAGTGTTATCACCAAAAAATCCTGCAAATCTCTTGGGAAGACAAGCGGACAAATGTCAGCGTGCTGGAAGAAGCAAAGACCACCAGCATTGAAGCGATGGTCCTCCGTCATCAACTCTGCTGGACCGGTCACGTTGTCCGGATACCCGACCACCGTCTCCCAAAGCAGTTGCTTTACTCCAAACTCAAGAACGGAAAACGGAATGTTGGTGGACAGAAAAAGAGATTGAGAGATGGGCTCAAAGCCAACCTTGAAAACTCTGGCATAGACACTGAGAACTAGGAAGCCATGGCACTTGAGCACTCCAGCTGGAGATCAACTGTGACCAGCAGTGCTGTAGAATTTGAAGAGGCACGAATGGAGGGCGAAAGAGAGAAATGTGCCAAGAGGAAGGCGCATCAAGCCAACCCCAACCGGGACCACTTTCTAGCTGGAAACCAATGTCTGACATGTGATCCAATACAACAGCTAGCAGAGTGACCTTGTTTGCTGTGGACTCATCTTGTTGTGTTTCAAATAATAATAATAATAATAATAATAATAATAATAATAATAATAATAATAATAATAATAATATATTAGTATATCTATATAAATAAAAATGTAATGTTCAAAAACCACTGGGGGAATTGACACCAAATTTGGACACGATACACCTATCAACCCAATGTATGTCCTTCACTCAAAAAAATTGATTTTGTCATTTGGGAATTGTAGTTGCTGGGATTTATAGTTCACCTACAATCAAAGAGCATTCTCAACCTTACCAACGATAGAATTGAGCCAAACTTGGCACACAGCTCTCCCATGGCCATGACCAACAGAAAATGCTGGAAGGGTTTGGTGGGCGGTGTCCTTTGGTTTTGGAGTTGTAGTTCACCTACATCCAGAGATCACTGTGTCCTCAAACAATGATGGATCTGGACCAAACTCTACACGAATACTCAATATGTCCAAATCTGAACACTGGCAGAGTTTGGGGAAAATAGAATCTTGACATTTGGAAGTTGTAGTTACTGGGATGTATAGTTCACCTACAATCACAGAGCATTCTGAATCCCACCAACAATAGAATGTGGGCCAAAGCAACGCATGGCAGGGGACGGCTAGTTATTAATAATATATTAATAATACTATTATATCAATATATTATGTTATTAATATTATTATATTAATAATATATTTGTATTCCGCCCTATCTTCCCAAGGGGACTCAGGGCCGATTCCAGTATACACACAAACACAAAGGCAAACATTCAATGCCTAGAAACAACAGAAACAAAGGTAAAGGTAAAGGATTCCCTTCCAGCTCTGAGAGGTGGTGCTCATCTCTATTTCTAAGTCGAAGAGCTTGCGTTGTCCGTAGACACCTCCTAGCTCATGTGGCCAGCATGACTTCATGGAGCTCCATGGGGCTAACAGTGGGAGCTCACCCCGTTCGAAAATGTATCAAATTGCCTGCTGCACATCACTCATGATTTGACGCTTGCCATTTTGAATCCCAGCTTTGAAATCAATCAATAGTTCAAAGGGGAGCAAAGTACCCAAAACGTCTCTCTTTGCTCCCTCTCTGTTTCACACACCTCCAATGGGAAAGACTACCGGTTGATCTCTCTTTAAAAGCAGCTCCACGCCTTAATTATAGCTCTTAAAAATTACTCTATACTTATCCTAATCACGCTGCATTTATTAGGAGCTACAAAAAGAGCACTTTCTTTTGACATGACAACCTCTCTGAACTCTTCAAAGGTTTGGAAAGGGTTGTGCCAAAAAGTCTATTGGGTAGAGTTGTGCAGACGACTCTTTCCTATGGCCACTTCCATGAGTTGTTCTTTCTGTTGTTGTTGTTGTTGTTAGGTAAAGGTAAATGTTTTCCCCTGACATTAAGTTCAGCCGTGTCCGACTCTGGCGTGTGGTGCTCATCTCCATTTCTAAGCCGAAGAGCCAGCATTGTCTGTAGACACCTCCAAGGTCATGTGGCCGGCATGACTGCATGGAGCGTCGTTACCTTCCTATTGATCTACTCACATTTGCATGTTTTCGAACTGCTAGGTTGGCAGAAGCTGGGGCTATTATCAAATTCCTATCACCACACTTTAAACATCTGGGCGTCTCCTGGGCAACATCCTTACAGACAGCCAATTCTCTCACACCAGAAGCGACTTGCAGTTTCTCAAGTCACTCCTGACACAGAAAAAAATTGGCGGCTCCTTGGTTATGGTCTTTTCCTTTTGGTCGAAGGTAATTTTCAACGGTAAGCAAACAATATTTTGGTTCCCCCCCCCCCCCAACCAATCACTGATATATATTTTCTGTTCGTCGTGGGAGTTCTGTGTGCCATATTTGGTTCAATTCCATCATTGGTGGAGTTCAGAATGCTCTTTGATTGTAGGTGAACTATACATCCCAGTAACTACAACTTGCATATGTCAAGGTCTATTTTCCCCCAAGAGCGCCTCAAGAGCGCCCTGGGCAAAATCAACTATACTGCAAATGCTTACTTTGCGTAATGGTTGAGCCGCCCCTGTCTGAACGGTGATTAGCATTGAAATCCACAAGCATGTGGACAATTTCAACAGAAAGGAGGAAACCATGAAAATGAACAAAATCTGGCTACCAGTATTTTTAAAAAAACAACTCTAAAATCATAAAGCCTCAAAAACAGGGGAAATCCAGACAAGAAACAATCAGGGCCAGCAAATCACCTCCCAACAAAGGATATGCACCAAGACTGTGGCCCAGCTGGCTGGGAGTCAGCTGCATTAAGATCACTACTGACCGAAAGGTCATGAGTTCGAAGCCAGCCCGGGTTGGAGTGAGCTTCTGACCAATTTTGTGTAGCTTGCTGTCGACCTTTGCAGCCCAAACGACAGTTGTAGCTGTCAAGTAGGAAATTTAGGTACCGCTTATGCGAGGAGGCAAATTTAACTAATTTACGAGGACATAAAAATCTCCAGCAAGACTGCAAAAAATGAGGAAGCACTTCATCAGTGCCACAAATGGTCAGTGAAGCGACAGCTCCCCTGGTGGCCAGAATACCCTCATGAAAAAGCTGGAATGTTAAATAGCCTCTGAGTGTCTGTCTATATATGTTGTGTGTCTATGGCATTAGATATTTGCCATGTATATATACATTGTAATCCACCCTGAGTCCCCTGCAGGGTGAGAAGGGCGGAATACTGTAAATAAATCTATATAAATAAAAATGTAATGTTCGTTTGTGAGATTAACAGAACTCAAAAACCACTGGGGGAATTGACACCAAATTTAGACACAAGACATCTAACAACCCAATGTATGTTCTTCACTCAAAAAATGATTTTATCACTTGGGAGTTATAGTTGCTGGGATTTATAGTTCACTTACAATCAAAGAGCATTCTGAACCCCACCAATGATGGAATTGAACCAAACTTGGTACACAGTTCTCCCATGACTGACAGAAAATACTGGAAGAGTTTGGTGGGCAGTGTCCTTTGGTTTCGGAGTTGTAGTTCACCTACATTCCGAGATCACTGTGGACTCAAACAATGATGGATCTGGACCAAACTTTACACGAATACTCAATATGCCCAAATGTGAACACTGGTGGAGTTTGGAGAAAATAGAATCTTTACATTTGGGAGTTGTAGTTGCTGGGATTTATAGTTTACCTACAATCACAGAGCATTCTGAACCCCACCAACGATAGAATTGTGCCAAACCTCCCATACAGAACCCCCATGACCACCAGAGTGGGCCACAGCAACGCGTGGCAGGGGACGGCTAGTAATAAATAAATAATAAATTCACCCAGGCAGTAAGAATCCACACCTTGAAACTGCTAGGCCATTAAATGCTAATCAAGGGGGCCAACTGAAACATTCACACCTACCTCCAACAGAGACATCATTCCACAGATATATAAACTCAATTTTTCTAGTTTCCAACAGACCTCAACAACCTCTGAGGATGCCTGCCATAGATGCAGGCGAAACGTCAGGAGAGAATGCTTCTGGAACATGGCCAGACAGCCTGGAAAACTCACAACAACCCAGTGATTCCAGCCATGAAAGCCTTCAACAATATGATGGCTATTGGCTAACTATACTGATTTTGAAAAGCGGAAGGAGGAGAGCGAAAGAGGGACGTTGAGATTGTTGGAAGGCAGAGGATTCGCTGTCTCAGCCAAAGAGTCGGAAGGTGTGAATGGAAAGGTGGTTTTCCTCCAAGGAAAATATACATCTCACCCTTTTTGGTCCCACGGGTCATTTGGTAGAAGTGGTTCCAGATCAGAGCCAACACAAAGTGAGCTTTTACTCTGACAAGGAATTTGGGGATTAGCAAATAAGAGAAGGAAAACATTCGACAAGATGGATGGAAGCGCAGGAAAGTGGAGAAAAGAGACCGGCAAGAGAAAAATGCAAAGTATTTGGACTCCTAAGGTTTTAAAAGCAGGGTCTGTTCTCTGGCTCAACGTCAACAGGGCTTGGAATCTCCAAACGAGAGACGCCGGTAATTGGCCTGTTTTCGTGCTTTCTTAAAACTCGGGATTTCAAACACAAACCCTATATGGATTTATCCAAATTCCCATAGAAACCATATGGAGGTTATGACCACTAGATAGCCACAGATGGAAGATTTAATGGGCATATGATGGTTTAACATGTTGTAATGAGCATCCGCACCCCATAATTACGGGCGGAAAGAGCCGTGTGGCTAAAGCGTCAAACCAGGGGAAAAGGAGTTCAAATCCTCCCTCTTTCTTCCATTCTAATATGCACTTTTCCCTATATAAACATTGTTAGAATCATAGGAATATCTTATATATTTTTGGAGGTGTTGTTGGTACTGAACAATGATGTGTATCTTACAATCAATGGCATCTTACAAGTGAAGAAATACAGTATTATAGGCGTAACAATGGCTGGATTGGGATTGGATTGGATTGGCAACAAACGAGGTTGGAAGAGACCTCATGGGCCATCCAGTCCAGCAGGAAAATTGCATTCAAAGCATCCACGACAGATGGCCATCCAGCCTCTGGTTCAAAGCCTCCAAAGAAGGAGCCTCCACGTCGCTCCAGGGCAGAGTGTTCCACAGTTAGGAAGTTCTTCCACATGTTCAGGTAGAATCTCCTTCAAGGTGGTCAGTTGAAACATTCACACCTAGCTCCAGCAGACGAGAGCCCTTTGTCTCACCCTGGTCATTCCACAGATATATAAACCCTTTTTCCTAGTTCCAACAGACCTCACTACCTCTGAGGATGCTTGCCATAGATGCAGGCGAAACGTCAGGAGAGAATGCCTCTAGACCATGGCCATATAGCCCGAAAAAAACCTACTACAACCCAGAATCTCCTTTCTTTCCTATAGTTTGAAGCCATTGTTCCGTGTCCTAGTCTCCAGGGCAGCAAAAAACAAGCTTGCTCCCTCCTCCCTAGGAC
The DNA here is from genome assembly GCF_025583915.1 of Anolis sagrei ordinatus. Classification (NCBI taxonomy): domain Eukaryota; kingdom Metazoa; phylum Chordata; class Lepidosauria; order Squamata; family Anolidae; genus Anolis; species Anolis sagrei. Next base: position 28,363,579 of record NW_026844589.1, read on the forward strand.
TTCGCCTCACATCTTGATCCATGGCCCTCATCATGTCTCCTCTCAGCCTTCTCTTCTGCAGGATAAACATTCCCAATTCTCCAAGTTGCTCCTCATAGGGCATGTTCTCCACACCCTTGATCCTTTGAGTCGCCCTCCTCTGAATATATTCATGGAATCATAGAGTTGGTCCTAAGGGTTATCTAGTCCAACCCCCTAAAGGAAGACACAATCCAAGCTCTTCCAGCAGATGGTCAATGGGCCTCCACTGAAGAACCTCCAAAAAAAGGGAGACTCCAAACACTTCCAGCATCAAACAGCTCTTAGCATCAGAAAGATCTTCCTAATGTTCTTCCAAATGTTTGAGTCACCTGAGAAAGGTGAGATTAAAATGCTGTAAAACTGCCTCAAGTCACCTCCAGGCTGAAAGGGGAGGTATACAAATATAGTAAATAATAAATAAATAAATAAATAAATAAATAAATAAATACATCAGTGATCCCCAACCTTTTTTTTGAACAGGGTCCACTTTGACCAGAAACCACTTTGGCCAGGGACCACATTGACCAGGGAGCACTTTGACCAGGGACTACTTGAACAGAGACCACTTTGACCAGAAAACACTTTGGCCAGGGACCACTTTGGCCAGGGACCACTGACGAGAAACCACTTTGTTCAGGGAACACTTTGGCCAGGGACCACTTTGAACAGGGACTGCTTTGATCAGGGACTACTTCAACAGGGACCACATTGACCAGAAAACACTTTGTCCAGGGACCACTTTGACGAGAAACCACTTTGTCCAGGGACATTTTGACCAGGAACCACTTTGTCCAGGGACCACTTTGACGAGAAACCACTTTGTCTAGGGATATTTTGACCAGGGACCACTTTGGCCAGGGACTACTTGAACAGGGACCACTTTGACCAGAAACCACTTTGACCAGGGCCCACTAGACCAGGAACTACTTGAACAGGGATTACTTTGACTAGGGACCACTTTGACCAGGGCTCACTTTGACCATGGACTACTTGAACAGGGTCCACTTTGACCAGGGATCACTTTGACCAGGGACCACCTTGGCCAGGGACCACTTTGATCAGGACCCATTTAACCAGGGCCCACTTGACCAAGGACTACTTGAACAGTGACCACCTTGACCAGAAACCACTTTGGCCAGGGACCACTTTTGACCAGGGACCACTCTCCAACATTAGTACCAAAAGGGGCAGGGCTGGTCAGCTCTGCAGAAAGAAACAGAAACAAAACAAAACAAAATAAAATAAAGAGGAAGGAGGATTTCGGACTGAATTTTCATTCTCACGGCCCACTGCTTAGCCACGGCCCACAGTTTAAGAACCACTAGATTACATGAACTTTCTTTTCTTGCAAAAGAGATCCGACTTAAACATTAGAAACACCTTCCTGATAGTAAGAGCTGTTTGGTAGTGGAATAAGGTGCCTTGGAGTGGAATATGTCTTCCATGTTGCTATGGCTCAGGTTCCCCACCCCCACGTATCACACTACGGCTTAATATTTTGAGCTTTCTTTGGCCGAAGAAAGGGAAGGAAGAGACGGTTCAAGGAAACCCTATCCCAAGAACAGACAAGGGCGTGCATCTCCATTTTCTGAAGAAGACACACGGGGCTTGTTTATCACAAAAAGTTGGCACGCGGTCAACAAAATAGCTAAACTTCGTGCTGTGGTAAAGCCCGGCTTGACTGGAAACAGGTTTTTACGGTAATTTTGTGGTTGTAACAGCTATTTTTTCCAAACGGAGCATACTTCTATCGGAGGGCCTTTTTCAATTTAATTGAAGACACTATCAAGAGTCGAAGGCACTTTCTGTCTTTAAATAAAAACAGCATGGGGGAAACATTCAAAGCTAAATAATCAGATGCAATTTGTGTTCATAAGCTAGAACGATATGTCTATCCCGCCCCGCCTCCCCCCCCCCCTTTCGTCTTCTTTTTCTTTGCCTCCACTTCTCAAAAAGCCCTCTGTTTGGAGGTTGCTTGAATCTCTCCTCAAATAATGAACCCAGCGAGAGCCGAGGAGAGCTTGAAAAATACACCAGGAAAGAGAAAACACATGGCCCAAAGTGTGGTATAGAAGTCATATTTCATGCATGACTTTGGAGAACGTTAATAAGGATTAGAACCATACTTTTCCAGCGGGACAATCAGTCAAGGCCTCATAATTAATTTTTTTTCCACTTTAGGTCTCAGATCTTTCTTGGTTGGGGGAGAGAAGGGAGTGACAGGTTGGGGAACATGACAAAAGTTTATGCCGTTCTGGGGTGATAGGTCTTTCACCTTTCCTTGGATCTTCAGTCACTTGAGCAAAACTGATGGGGAGTTAAGTTCAGAAGTAGAAGAAAAAAAATATGACATATACAATTATGCATCTCCAAAAATTAAATTCAACTGACTTTCAGAATTTGCCAAGAACAGGAAATGACCTACTTTAGGTGGCTTTACAAGGTGGATCACTGAGTGTCTATGTATCTTCAGGTCAGCAGTTGACTTATGGTGACTCCATGGATTTCATTGAGTTTCTTAACACAATGGATCCTCAGAAGTGTTTTCCCAGATCTTTTGTCTGAAATATCACCAACAATGCTTGGTATTTGTTGGTGGCATCCCTTCCAAATAACCAGGGCTGAACCCCTAGTTAGCACTCCAAGATCAAGAACCTCAAGACCTATGTCTGTCTATGTGTATGCCTTCAAGTCGCCTGTTGATCTGTGGTGACTCCATAAATTTGGTTGAGTTTTCTTCGGCAAGGAACACACAGAGGTAGTTTTGTTAGTTTCCTCCTCTGAAATCTCATTCCTAGCACCTGATATTAAGGAGTCACCTTCCATCCCAACTCTATCCAAGGCTGATTCTGAGTAAATTCCAAGATCAGATAGGATCTGGTGCCTTCAAGTTGATCTATGGTGACCAGTTGATCAGGTGTGGTTTTCCCAGATCTTTCCTCTGAAATATCACCAACAATGCCTGATATTTGTTGGTGGCATCCCTTCCAAGTACTAATCAGGGCTGAGGAACCTCAAGATCTCAAGTGTGTCTATGTGTGTGCCTTCAAGTGGCCTGTTGATCTGTGGTGACTCCATAAATTTGGTTGAGTTTTGTGCAGCAAGGAACACACAGAGGTAATTTTGTTAGCTCCCTCCTCTGAAATCTCATTCCTAGCACCTGATATTAAGGAGTCACTTTCCATCCAAACTCTATCCAGGGCTGAGCCTGCCTAAATTCCAAGATTAGATAGGATCTGGTGCCTTCAAGTTGATCTATGGTGACCAGTTGATCAGATGTGGGTTTCCTCTGAAATATCACCAACAATGCCTGATATTTGTTGGTGGCATCCCTTCCAAGTGCTAACCAGGGCTGAACCCCTAGTTAGTACTCCAAGATCAAGAACCTCAAGACCTATGTCTGTCTATGTGTGTGCCTTCAAGTCGCCTGTTGATCTGTGGTGACTCCATAAATTTGGTTGAGTTTTGTTCTATCGGAGGGCACGAGTAGGCCGCGCAGGGCTGCTCCTCCCTTGGCAGGCTCACGCTGCCCATCGAGCCAGACGGATAGCGTGAGCCAGCCAAGGGAGGCTGCCCCGGCGCTCCATGCAGTCATGCTAGCCACTTGACCTTCGAGGTGTCTACGGACAACGCCGGCTCTTCGACTTAGAAATGCAGATGAACACCACACCCCAGAGTCAGACACGACTGGACTTCATGTCAGAGGAAAACCTTTAACTAGGAAAATTGTGGAAGATCCAGGGTGGGAGAAAGAACTCTTGTCTGTTGGAGGTAGGTATGAATGTTTCAATTGGCCACCTTGATTACCATTTCATAGCCTGACAGTGTTTAGGGAGAATCCTTTGTTGAGAGGTGATTAGCTGGCCCTGATTGTTTCTTGTCTGGAGTTCCTCTGTGTTTGAGTGTTGTCCTTTATTTACCGTTATAATTTTAGAGTTTTTTTTAAATACTGGTAGCCAGATTTTGTTCAGACTAGAAATAGGAAGATTTCCCATTCTCTGCTCCTGGAATTACTGCCTCAAGAGGGCTAGAAAGAACCCTTCCACACAGCAAAATAAGATATGTGCAATGTGCATAGAATTTTTTATTGATTTTTTTTTTAAAAAAATCTATAGTCCGTCCCTCCAACAGTCTGAGGGACAGTGAACTGGCCCCCGGTTTTAAAAGTTTGAGGATCCCTGATCTAAGACATTAGTAAAGATGTTGAACAGGACCGGGCCCAGGAGGGAACCCTGCTTTTGGCACTCCACTTGTCACTTCTTTCCACGATGAGAGAAACCAAGATGCTTTAAATGCAACTGAAAAAGTGGGAAGATACATTTTTTGGGATTGTTTCGAGCCAAATCAGTTGGAGCGTATGGAACTCCATCCACCGAGCACCATATACATACAAGGAAATATAATTGTTCTGGTTCTTCCTGTTCCGTAAGAAGCAAGGAACCTCTCCCAAACCCTGTCTGCACGCCAGTTGAAGGAAAAGGCCATGGCAACCCTTTCGTCCTCGATCAAAGACCGTGCTGAGCCTGTGAACCTGTGAGCTATTTCCACTTCATCCCTCCTTCCCTCCCTTCCCAGCTCGGTCGATAAATATGATTAACATAACCCATCCCCAAAATGCACATGTAAGCAGAGCAACAGGAGGCATATGGAGGACAGATGTGCCTCTCTTTTTGAGATGACCCAGCAGAATCAGCTGATCGCCAGAAATGGTATTTGTATTTATGTTGGTGGGGGAGATGAAGCAGAATCGGTTTTGAAAAGCAAAGCACGCTTGCATGTGCTGGAATTTGAAAGATGTTTGCAAGCTACAGGGTTACGGCTATTGGCGTGAGCTCGCTTCCAAGCAGAGAAGTGTTCCCAGTTTGCAGAGCCTCGAGATGCTAAATTTAGTGTCGCTAAATTGAAGGACGCCATAAGGTAAAGGTCAAGGTTTCCCCCTGACGTTAAGTCCAGTCGTGTCCAACTGTGGGGGTTGGTGCTCATCTCCATTTCTAAGCTGAAAAGCCGGCATTGATCAAATGACTAAAATGATCAAGGCTCTGGAGAACATGCCCTATGAGGAGCGGCTTAAAGAGCTGGGTATGTTTAGTCTGAAGAAGAGAAGGTTGAGAGGAGACATGATAGCCATGTATAAATACATGAGAGGAATTAATAGGGAGGAGGGAGCAAGCTTGTTTTCTGCTTCCCTGGAGATTAGGACGCAATGGAACAATGGCTTCAAACTACAAGAAAGGAGATTCCATCTGAACATGAGGAAGAAATTCCTGACTGTGAGAGCTGTTCAAAAGTGGAACTCTCTGCCTCGGGGTGTGGTGGAGGCTCCTTCTTTGGAGGCTTTTAAACAAAGACTGGATGGCCATCTGTCGGGGGTGCTTTGAATGCAATTTTCCTGCTTTTTGGCAGGGGTATGGACTGGATGGCCCATGAGGTTTCTTCCAATTCTATGATTCTATGATTCATTGTCCATAGACATCTCCAGAGTCATGTGGCCAGCATGACTGCATGGAGCGTCATTACCTTCCCGCCGGAAGCAGTTGTAGCCCAAAATTCCTGGGGACCCACAGGCTGAGAACCACTGAACTACAGGAAAGGAGATTCCATCTGAACATGAGAAAGAGCATCCTCACTGTGAGAGATGTTCAAAAGTGGAACTCTCTGCCTCAGAGTGTGGTGGAGGCTCCTTCTTTGGAGGCTTTGAAACAGAGGCTGGATGGCTCTCTGTCGGAGGTGCTTTGAATGCAATTTTCCTGCTTCTTGGATGGCCCATGAGGTCTCTTCCAAGTCAATGATTCTATGAATGGAATCTTCTTCCATGAAGTCTTATGTCAAAAACTGTTACGCTGCAGAAGGGATGCAAGACAGCAATCCGGGAAACCAGCTTGAAAGCATCTGGATAAGAATCAAGGGAACTGGGATTCAAAAAGATGTCACTGAATTATGTTATATGTTTTAATGATTGTTTTGTGATTTTATTGTTGGAAACCGGCCCGAGTCCCCCGATAGAGGGGAGAAGACCGCTATACAAAATTGCTAAATAAATAAATAAATGCAATATTCCTGCTTCTTGGCAAGGGGTTAGACTGGATGTCCCATGAGGTCTCCTCCAAGTCAACGATTCTATGAATGGAATCTCCTTCCACGAAGTCTTATGTCAAAAACTATTACGCTGCAGAAGAGATGCAAGACAGCAATCCGGGAAACTAGCTTGAAAGCATCTGGATAAGAATCAAGGGAACTGGGACTCAAAAAGATGTCATTGTAGGCGTCTATACAGACCTCCAAGCCAGGAGGAAGACCAAACAGGCACAGAGAAGAGATGTACATTAGGAAGGATGGCCATCTGTCAGGGGTGATTTAAATGCAATATTCCTGCTTCTTGGCAGGGGGTTGGACTGGATGGCCCATGAGGTCTCTTCCAACTCTATGATTCTATGATTCTATAAGAATGGACAGCTATCTAATGGGAATGCTTAGCTGCATGGGGTTGGACTGGATGGCCCACGAGGTCTCTTCCAACTCTAGGATTCTATGATTCTAGGATTCTAGGAATGGAGTCTCCTTCCACAGAGGCTGGATCTATTGGGACTCTTCCATTTGGAAGACCTTCCTCACTGTGAGAGCTGTTCAAAAGTGGAACTCTCCAATTCTGGGCACCACAATTGAAGGGAGATGTTGACAAGCTGGAATGTGTCCAGAGGGGGGTGACTCAAATGATCAAAGGTCTGGGGAACAAGCCCTATGAGGAGCGGCTTGAAGAGCTGTACATGTTTAGCCTGAAGAAGAGAAGGCTGTGAGGAGACATGATGAGGGTAATGTATAAATATGTGAGAGGAAGTCATAGGGAGGACGCATGGGACGCACGCATGGCACATAAGGGAAAGCATGCGGACAGTCTTCCCAGCACATAACAGGAAATTTCCCACTAAATACAAACTTCTCACCCGTCCCTAGAAAATAAGGAGTTGCAGTTTCTCAGAGACGTTCGAATTACTTCACCTTGCTGGGAAAATGAAGGGGGGGAAACATCGGAGGTCCTTCTCCCTGTCAACCTCCCGGCTGTTGATTGGAAACATCTGCATTATCTTTCACGTGGGTCATCTCCATCCACCATCCCTGTGAACTCCGAGCCTTTCCTTGGCTGGCTGTTTGAAGCCTGCGTGGGTCATAGACCTCTGAACACAAATCATTTTAGTGGGTGGGTTGGGGGGGGGGGAGAGACATTGAGAACACTCTGAAGCTCTGAAACCTAATCTCCAAAGTATTCCTCTGGCTCATTTCTTCCTGTCTTGGAGGCAGGGAACTAGTCGAGGGGGAGAGACAACAGTTAGCGTTTACGTTTAGTATGAAAATGGGAAAGGAATAGGGTATCCATGTTTCTATGGAAAGGTCTGATTTTGCACTCCGGGCGGATGTTGGTCTTAGAATTGTCTTAGAGAACCTAATCCTGTAACCCCTTAATACAGTTCTTCCTATTGTGGTGACCCTCAACCATAACGTTATTTTTGTTGCTACTTCGTAACTGTCATTTTGCTTCTGTTACGCATCGTTGTGTAAATATCTGATCCGCAGGATGTATTTTCATTCACTGGACCAAATTTGCCATAAATACCCAATACACCCAAATTTGAATACTTGTAGGGTTGAGGGAGATTGATTTTCTCATTTGGGAGTTGTAGTTTCTAGGATTTATAGTTCACCTCCAATCAAAGAGCATTCTGAACTCCACCAGCGATGGAACTGAACCAAACTTGGCACACAGAACTCCCTGAACTAACAGAAAATACTGGAAGGGTTTGGTGGGCATTGACCTTGAGTTCTGGAGTTGTAGTTCACCTACATCCAGAGAGCACTGTGGATAGATCAGGACCAAACTTGCCACAAATACTCAATGTGCCCAAATGGGAACACTGGTGGAGTTTGAAGAAAATAGACCTTGGCATTTGGGAGTTGTAGTTGTTGGGATATATAGTTCACCTACAATCAAAGAGCATTCTGAACCCCACCAACGATAAAATTGGGCCTAACTTGGCACACAGAATCCCCTTGCCTTGAAGTGATTTGCTGGTGTGAGCCTCCCTCCAGCCTCACATGCTCTCCCTCGCTCACATATGAGCACCACTGTGCCATGCACCAAACACGCCTGCTCTCCCATCCTGACTTGGAGTCTTAGAAACAGCCCTCCCCTTGGCTGAGAAGCCAGCCAATAACAGCGGAAGGGGGCTTTTGGTGGGAGGATAGATGTTTCTAAGTAGCCCATGAAAACCAATTTGATGGCCTTGGACATGCCACACTCTCTCAGCCTCAGAAGGAAGCAAAGTCAACTCCTTGAGAATAAATCTTGCCAAGAAAACCCCATGACAGGGTCACCACATATAGCAAAAAACAACGTTCTGGAGAGCTGAACGACAGCAATAGCCTTCACTCAACTTATTTTCTGGAAGTTCTGCAGTAACTTCAAGTATTGCAATGACTTCAACTATGAGTTGAAGTCCTACCATGTCTGAGGTGAACCATGTCTATGAGTTGAACCATGTCTATTTATGAGTTGAACCATGTCTATCTATGAGTTGAACTATGGCTATGAGTTGAACCATGTCTATCTATGAGTTGAACCATGGCTATGAGTTGAACCATGTCTATGTGTTGAACCATGGCTATGAGTTGAACCATGTCTATCTATGAGTTGAACCATGGCTATCTATGAGTTGAACCATGTCTATGAGTTGAACCATGTCTATCTATGAGTTGAACCATGTCTATGAGTTGAACCATGTCTATGAGTTGAACCATGTCTATCTATGAATTGAACCATGTCTATGAGTTGAACCATGTCTATCTATGAGTTGAACCATGTCTATGACTTGAACCATGTCTATCTATGAGTTGAACCATGTCTATAACTTGAACAATGTCTATGAGTTGAGCCATGGCTATGAGTTGAACCATGTCTATGAGTTGAACCATGGCTATGAGTTGAACCATGGCTATGAGTTGAACCATGTCTATGTGTTGAACCATGGCTATGAGTTGAACCATGTCTATCTATGAGTTGAACCATGGCTATCTATGAGTTGAACCATGTCTATGAGTTGAACCATGTCTATCTATGAGTTGAACCATGTCTATGAGTTGAACCATGTCTATGAGTTGAACCATGTCTATCTATGAATTGAACCATGTCTATGAGTTGAACCATGTCTATCTATGAGTTGAACCATGTCTATGACTTGAACCATGTCTATCTATGAGTTGAACCATGTCTATAACTTGAACAATGTCTATGAGTTGAGCCATGGCTATGAGTTGAACCATGTCTATGAGTTGAACCATGGCTATGAGTTGAACCATGGCTATGAGTTGAACCATGTCTATGTGTTGAACCATGGCTATGAGTTGAACCATGTCTATCTATGAGTTGAACCATGGCTATCTATGAGTTGAACCATGTCTATGAGTTGAACCATGTCTATGAGTTGAACCATGTCTATCTATGAATTGAACCATGTCTATGAGTTGAACCATGTCTATCTATGAGTTGAACCATGTCTATGACTTGAACCATGTCTATCTATGAGTTGAACCATGTCTATGACTTGAACCATGTCTATGAGTTGAGCCATGGCTATGAGTTGAACCATGTCTATGAGTTGAACCATGGCTATGAGTTGAACCATGGCTACGAGTTGAACTATGTCTATGAGTTGAACCATATCTGAGTTGAACCATGTCTATGAGTTGAACCATGGCTACGAGTTGAACTATGTCTATGAGTTGAACCATGTTTATCTATGAGTTGAACCATGTTTATCTATGAGTTGAACCATGGCTATGAGTTGAAGTTCACACCAGAAGCAACTTGTAGTTTCTCAAGTCACTCCTGACACAAAAAAACTTCCAAAAAACCATGACTTCAGTCTTTAGAAATAGAGTTTAGGCATCCAAAGGAGTAGGACCAAGGCAAATGCAGCACACTGCAAATAGAAGTATGGTAACGGTAAAAAATAGTCCATCTTTCGCTCTAGAAATTTGGACACTAAAGAAAAATTTTCATAGGGGTGAACAATGCCCTCACTGAAGACCCCTTGAGCTACACTCCAAGTAGCATCTTTGGCTTGGGTGAAAAGTATGCTTCTAAAGAGAGAAGGAGATAGAGAGCGGAGGAAGAGGAGGGGACGATGTAGCCATAATTAAATGTAACTTTTCCTCATGAAAGGGATTTTGCGGGTTGATCTCCTAATGGGATTACGTCGCGGGCACAAGTGGCGTGGCGCTCTTTGACTGACGGGCCTCTGTACTTTTATCAGGCCGTGTGACACTAAAACCTCGGCACCTTTTGTCTGCTAGAGTGAGCTAACGGAAATTTGCCAATCCTAATCCCCTGATTCATGTCAGGCACAGAATAGGAGGCCGGGTCCGAAGGCCCACGGTGACAGGATCGCCTCCACCCCTTTGGCGTCGGGTGGACACGGGACATCGCTGCCTTTGTGTGCCGTTCCCCCAAGCCGGCCTCTTGAGATGGAGAGAAGGGGGGAAATCCCTCGGCCCTTTCCAAATACTCCATGTTTCCACATTCACACAGTTTCCGTTGGAGATCATAGAGTTGGAAGAGACCACGTGGGCCATCTAGTCGAACCCCTTGCTATGCACCATCAAAGCATCCTTGATAGATGGCCATCCAGCCTCTGTTTAAATTTCATCCCTGGATGACATAAGTCTCTTGTGTCATCAAGTTTCCAGTCCTCAATGAGTAGCTAGGCTAAAGACAGGACTGAGTTAAGGGATTCTTTCCACTACATTCCTATGCATTTTTCCCTATTGTCTGATGTAGTAATGGAATTCTGTGAGGGAACTTCCTCTCAAGTTTAAACTCAACCATTTTCAGTGTTCTGCTTTACTTTCCACCTGTGAGGAGGCACATTTTGCCTCTTTCTAGGCAAAATGAAGCTGCATGGACTTTTTTAAACCATTTATCTTCTTTAGAAGCTAATGAGCTCCAAGACCTTTCCTATCAAGAATGTTTTTCTTTCCGTTTCACATATATTTTTGAACCTAAAGTTCTGACTCTGCAATCCTAAGCCCTCCTGAAGAATAGAAGCCTATCTCATCTCATCACATGTCCGTTTCTGCTGGTTATGAAATTCACTTCTGGTACTCTGCTATATTTATGGTGGAATAAACCCAAATGAGGGGTATTTCTGAGCCTAACAGCTCAGATTCCCCAACAGTTTCCAAGGAAAGAACTTCATGAGGCAGAGAGTTCCACTGTTGAACAGTTCATATGGTCAAGAAGGTCTTCCTAATATTCAGATGGAATCTCCTCTCCTGTCATTTGAACCCATTGCTCCGAGTCTTAGTTTCAAGGACCTGCTCTCTCTTCCTTATGACAACCTTTCATATATTTATACATGACTATCCTATCTCCTCTCAGCCTTCTCTTCTGCTGGCTAAATATACCCAGTTCTTTAAGACGCTCCTCATAGGGCTTGTTCTCCAGACGCTTGATCATTTTAGAGCAACTTCCAGCTTGTCGATATTTCTTTTGAACTGTGGTGCCCAGAATTGGACACAATGTTCCAGGAAAAGTGGTCTAACCAAAGCCAAATAGAGAGGCACCATGATGTCCCTGAGTTCCACTGAGCTCCAAGGAAGGCGCTTCCACCACAGTCCAGGGCAGAGAGTTCCACTGCTGAACAGCTCTCCCCCAAACTCCATCTGTGTTCATATTTGGACATATTGAGCGTTTGTGCCAAGTTTGGTCCAGATCCATCATTGTTTGAGTCCACAATGCTCTCTGGATGTAGGTGAACTACAACTCCCAAACTCAAGGTCAATGCCCACCAAACCCTTCTAGTGTTTTCTGTTGGTCAGGGGAGTCCTGGGTGCCAAGTTTGGTTCAATTCCATCTTTGGTGGAGTTCAGAATGCTCTTTGATTGTAGGTGAACTATAAATCCCAGCAACTACAACTCCTAAACGACAAAATCGTAATTTTTGAGTGATGGTCACTCCTTGTGTTGTGAGACGTTTTGTTGCCAAATTTGGTGTGATTTGGTGTGATAGATAGATAGATAGATAAATGTAATGTTCGTTTGTGGGATTAACAGAACTCAAAAACCACTGGACGAATTGACACCAAATTTGGACACAAGACACCTAACAACCCAATGTATGTCCTTCACTCAAAAAATTGATTTTGTCATTTGGGAGTTGTAGTTTCTGGGATTTATAGTTCACCTACAATCAAAGAGCATTTTGAACCCCACCAACGATGGAGATCACTGTGGACTCAATGATGGATCTGGACCAAACTCTACACGAATACTCAATATGCCCAAATGTGAACACTGGTGGAGTTTGGGGAAAATAGAATCTTGACATTTGGGAGTTATAGTTGCTGGGATTTATAGTTCACCCCACCAACAATTGCATTGGGCCAAGGCTCCCACACAGAATCCCCATGTGGCAGGGGACGGCTATATATATAGGGAGCCCCCGGTGGCGCAGTGGGTTAAAGCACTGAGCTGCTGAGCTTGTTGATCGAAAGGCCGCAGGTTTGATTCCGGGGAGCGGCGTGAGGTTCCGCTGTCAGCCCTAGCTTCTGCCAACCTAGCAGTTCGAAAACATGCAAATGTGAGTAGATCAATAGGTACCGCTCCGGCGGGAAGGTAACGGCGCTCCATGCAGTCATGCTGCCCACATCACCTTGGAGGTGTCTACGGACAACGCTGGCTCTTCGGCTTAGAAATGGAGATGAGCACCACACCCCAGAGTCAGACATGACTGGACTTAATGTCAGGGGACTACCTTTACCTTTATATATATATATATATATAATCATTATGCCTCCTCTTAGCCTTCTCTTCTGCAGGCTAAACATGCCCAGCTCTTCAAGCTGCTCTTCATAAGGCTTGTTCTCCAGACCCTTTGAGTCACACCTTTCAGCACTGCCCTGGAGTGTGGTGGAGGCTCCTTCTTTGGAGGCTTTTAAACAGAGGCTGGATGGCCATCTGTCAGGGGTGCTTTGAATGCAATTTTCCTGCTTCTTGGCAGAATGGGGTTGGACTGGATGGCCTACGAGGTCTCCTCCAACTCTAGGATTCTAAGACTGTATTTCTTTTACTTCAATAAATATTTTTGATCCTAAAGTTCTGTCTCTGCGATCCTGTGCCATCCTAAGGAAGAGAAGCCTATCCCAGCTCATCACATGTCCATTTCTGCTACTTATGAAATTCCCTTCTATATTTATGGTGGAATCAACCCAACTGAGACTTGATGGTCAGATTCCCCAACCGCAGTAGCATTTCTTTCCTAGGTAAATGCATTCAGGATTGCAGGCGACTACAATACGTTCCTATGTTTTTAGAGGAAGAATAATATATAAAGCCCTGTGTTGCTTCCAGTTGAGTGACTGGGACAAGGGGAGAACCTGGAGGCCAGCATTTATTTTGATTGAGGAAACCCAAGCAAAGCTTTTCGGAAGTGCTGTCAATCCCAGCTCAGAATCAGAGGAAGTCGGCCCTGCAAACCGAGGAAGTCCTTATAAACAGCCCAAATCCAAGCCAAATAACTCAGCCTTCACTCCTCCGTCAATTGCACCTTGCTGGAGAAAAAAAATAAGAAAACTACACAAACTTTTCTTTGAGAGGGGTGAAGAAGAAGGAAGATGGATGCTTGCAGAGACTTAAGGTCAAGTCTAAGAGGGCTTTTTGGGAAAGGGAAAGTCAATTGTTAACAAATAAACAGTTAAAGCCCAATTTTGTAGGACTTTGGGGAGCAAAACCGTGTTATTGCTGGCGTCGAATGTCTCCGACGCTACAGGACAAGAATGACAGGCACCAATGGATTGATGTCATGGCAAAACAAACGCCACTTAACTGCATAAAGCACCCTTCAAGATATCTTCTCTCCAATATTGTGATGGCAATGAAGAAAATGTGGTATTTTGAGCTCTTTCTGGCATTCCTTCTCCATATGATAGGGGGGGAACTCACTCTGTATTATGTTCATGGAGGGATGGAAAGGATTTTCTCCTATCCTGGACTCATACAGCCATATAACAAAGAGGTATTAGGGACCAGATGATGGTTGACCCTACAAGATGTCTATACAGGCATAGACACTGAGAACTGGGAAGCCCTGGCTGGAGGTCAGCTGTGACCAGCAGTGCTGCAGAATTTGAAGAGGCACGAATGGAGGGTGAAAGAGAGAAACGTGCCAAGAGGAAGGCACCTCAAGCCAACCCTGACTGAGACCACCTCCCACCTGGAAACCAATGGCCTCACTGTGAGAGAAGGTGCAGGCCAAGAATTGGGCTCCACAGCCACCTACGAACCCACCCCCAGGACGCTGAACTTGGAGGACCATCATCCTCGGACTAGGAGGGATCACCTAAGTAAGTAAGTACAGCCATATAATAAAGTGGTACCAAGCAATGACTGACCCTCTAGACATTTATACTATTGGAAATAGCAACCGTCTCAAGGCCCCACTAGTTGTTTGTTATGTTTATAATACAGATTGCTTACTGAATTGTATATATGTATATGGGTTTGCAATTTTGCCTTGATTCTTTGTTGTAGGAGAGTCTGAAGACCATGAGATCGGAACTGGGCTTGTTCAGGACTCAGACTCCATTTTGGAACAGTATGCTTAGAGCAGAGGATCTCAACCTTTTGAATGCCACGACCCCTTAATACAGTTCCTCATGTATTGGTGAACCCCAACCATAATATATGTATATGGTTTGCAATTTTGCCTTGACTCTTTGTTGTGGGAGGGTCTGAAGATCATGTGATCGGAACTGGGCTTGTTCGGGATTCAGACTCCACTTTGGAACAGTATGCTTAGAGCAGAGGATCTCAACCTTCCGAATGCTGTCACCCCTTAATACAATTCCTCATGTTGTGGTGAACCACAACCACAACATATGTACATAGTTTGCAATTTTGCCTTGATTCTTTGTTGTGGGAAGGGCTAAAGAACATCAAATCATCCAGGCATTCCCTGGGCAACGTTCTTGCAGATGGCCAATTCGCTCACACCAGAAGCAACTTGCAGTTTTTCAAGTCGTTCCTGACACGACAAAAAAAATGCCTTGACTCGTTGTTGTGGGAAGGACTAAAGACCATGTGATCGGAACTGGGTTTGATCAGGACTCAGACCCCATTTTGAAGCCCTGCACTTTCCAAGTCCATTTCTCACAGAGATCTCAACCTTCCGAATGCCGTGACCCCTTAATACAGTTCCTCATGTTGTGGTGAACTCTAACCATAACATATGTATATGGTTTGCAATTTTGCCTTGACTCTTTGTTGTGGGTGGGATTGAAGATCATGGATTGGAACTGGGCTGTTTCGGGACTCAGACTCCATTTTGGAACAGTATGCTTAGAGCAGAGGATCTCAACCTTCTGAATGGCGCAACCCCTTAATACAGTTCCTCATGTTGTGGTGACCCCCAACCATAACATTATTTTCGTTGCTACTTCATAGCTATCATTTTGTTCCTATTATGAATTGTTACATAAATATCCAATATGGAGCATATATTTTCATACACTGGACCAAATTTGGCACAAATACCCAATTTGGGAGTTGTAGACGGAATTGGACCAAACTTGGCACACAGAGCCCCCATGACCAGCAAAAATACTGGAGATCTTTGGGGAAAATTCACCTTGATTTGGGGGAGTTGTAGTTCACTTACATCCAGAGAATACTATGAACCCGAACTCTGATGGATCTGGACCAAACTTGGCACACATACCTGATATGCCAAAAGTATAGGGAGTGGGGTTTGGGGGGAACTGACCTTACTTTCTGGGAGTTGTAGTTCACATACCCACATGGACTGTGCAAACTAGATGGAGGATCTCAACCTAATGCTCACACACATGTAGTTAAACGAACGCACTCAGCTCATCAAAGTATCTCCCTTAACCATTGGCTTTCCAGTATGATTTCACAAGGAGTAGGTCCATGCTGCCAACCATTTGAATGAAACTGGGATCCCCTTTGCCTCCAAATATGAGTTTACAGCTGAGAAGAAACCTGTCTGAACTTGAAAGCCGCCTTGCTCTACATGGCATAGTGTTGACATCATTCAACCTTACACAATGCTATGCAGATGTGTTGACTATCGACGCTTGTAGTCCAACACATTTGGAGGATGCCAAGTTAGGAGAACTTTGCGCACAAATACCTCTAAAGCACTACCAATTTAAAGCTGGTTTGGTTTAGTTAAATGAATATATTATAGGCTTGGGATTCCCTTGGGCAGAGTAAGAAGAGAGTCCAAGAGCTTCCAGGAAGCACATTTTTTGGAGATTTCCTTGGAAGAGATCAACACAGCTAAACAGATTCCAAACTTATTTAAATCGGCAGTCAAAAATGGTCAACCAAACACACCATCGAGTCTGATGTTTGCTTCATTCTTACACTTTCCAAACCTTACAATTCATTGATTTCTGTCTCCTATACTGTTGTAGATCAGTCTGAGGGTGATGGGTTCACTGATGATTTAGAGAAGGTTGTGAGATTTCCTGGGAGCAAGAAGTGATGAAGATTCAAGTCAGGGGAATGATGGTTCTCTCTGTGAAAAACCTGATTTCAAGGGCTTCAAGATCAGTCAAAGGAGCCAGAAACTGCAACATTAGATAAGGAGTCAGGTGAGGAGCTAAGTGGTATGGAAGGCTCCCAGAGAAAAATACCTGGAGCTACCGAGACAGGGGCGGCTCAACCATTACGCAAAGTAAGCGTTTGCAGTATAGTTGATTTTGCCCAGGGGCGCTCTTGAGGCGCTCTTGGGGGAAAATAGACCTTGACATATGTGAGTTGTAGTTACTGCGATATATAGTTCACCTACAATCAAAGAGCATTCTGAACTCCTCCAAGGATGGAATTGAACCAAATATGGCACACAGAACTCCCACGACAAACAGAAAATATATATCAGTGATTGGTTGGGGGGGGGGGCACCAAAATACTGTTTGCTTACCGTTGAAAATTACCTAGGGCTGCCTCTGTACTGAGATCAACAAAAGTCTTTGTTTACAGATAAAAAGGTAAAGGGTAAAGGTTGTCCCCTGACATGAAGTCCAGTCGTGTCCTACTCGGGTGTGGTGCTCATCTCCATTTCTAAGCCGAAGAGCCAGCATTGTCCATAGACACCTCCAAGGTCATGTGGCCGGCATGACTGCATGCAGTGTCCTTACCTTCCCACCAGAGTGGTACCTATTGATCTACTCAGATTTGCATGTTTTCGAACGGTTAGTTTGGCAGGAGCTGGGGCTAATAGCGGAAGCTCATGCCGCTCCCCGGATTCTAACCTGCGACCTTTTGGTCAACAAGCTCAGCAGCTCAGCACGTTTACGAACTGCACCAACGGGGGGCTGTTTACTGATAAGAGCAGAAAATAGGCATAGTGCAGTGTTTCTCAACCTTCCTAGTGCTGCAACCCCTTAATCCAGTTCCTCATGTTGTGGTGACCCCCAACATTATTTTCATTACTACTTTATAACTGTAATTTGTCTACTGTTACATATTTTAATGTAAATATCCAACATGCAGAATGTATTTTCATGCACTGAACCAAACTGGGCACAAATACCCAATACATGGGGTTGGGGGGATTGATTTTGTCACTTGAGAGTTGTAGTTGCTGGGATTTATAGTTCACCTACAATCAATGAGCATTCTGAACACTACCAATGATGGAATTGAACCAACCTTGGCACACATGACCTACAGAAAATACTGGAAGGGTTTGGTGGGTATTGACCTTGAGTTTGGGAGTTATAGTTCACCAATCTCTAGAGAGCACTGTGGGCTCAAACATTGGTGGATCCAGACCAAATACTGGCACAAATTCTCAATATGCCTCAATGTGAACAGTGGTGGAATTTGGGGAAATTAGAGCTTCACATTTGGGAGTTGTAGTTGCTGGGATTTATAGTTAAACCTACAATCACAGAGCATTCTGAACCCCACCAACAAGAAAACTGGGCCAAACATCCCAAGCAGAACCCCCACAACCAACAGAAAAATACTGTGTTTTCTGGTGGTCTTTGGTGACCCCTCTGACACCCCCTCGCAACCCCCCCTCCGGGGTCCCAACACCCAGGTTGAGAAACGCTGGCATAGTGGGTCACAGTAATTACATGGGCGAGTTGTGGAGAAAATTCATGGAAAACAGAATGCTTTCATGGGTGTCTATTAAATAGCAAGTTGTTTACCTAAGAACTACTTCAGGCAACTTAGCATTCAAGTGAGAAGCCAGGCCTGAGTTCTCTGGTTCTTGTTTCAAGCCCTGGTTTTGGATTCAAGTATTTGGGAAGTTTCTATGTTCTTGTTTTTGTATTCCTGTTCAAGTTTTACTAAGTATACCTTTTCCTTTTGGACTTAAACTGTTGTTGCGATTTTTGGTTATTTCTGGACTGTGATACCTTTGGATCTGTATGAGACATTTGGATTCCTGTTGGATCATAGAATCATAGAATCAAAGAGTTGGAAGAGATCTCATGGGCCATCCAGTCCAACCCCCTGCCAAGAAGCAGGAATATTGCATTCAAAGCACACCCGACAGATGGCCATCCAGCCTCTGTTTAAAAGCTTCCAAAGAAGGAGCCTCCACCACACTCCGGGGCAGAGAGTTCCACTGCTGAACAGCTCTCACAGTCAGGAAGTTCTTCCTCATGTTCAGATGGAATCTCCTCTCTTGTAGTTTGAAGCCATTGTTCCGCGTCCTAGTCTGCAAGGAAGCAGAAAACAAGCTTGGTCCCTCCTCCCTGTGGCTTCCTCCCACATATTTATACATGGCCCTCATCATGTCTCCTCTCATCCTTCTCTTCTTCAGGCTAAACATGCCCAGCTCCTTAAGCTGCTCCTCATAGGGCTTGTTCTCCAGACCTTTTATCATTTTAGTCGCTCTCCTCTGGACACATTCCAGCTTGTCAATATCTCTCTTGAATTGTGGTGCCCAGAATTGGACACAATATTCCAGGTGTGGTCTAACCAAAGCAGAATAGAGCATGGGTAGCATGACTTCCCTAGATCTAGACACTATGCTCTGATTCATGCAGGCCAAAATCCCATTGGCGTTTTTTGCCACCACATCACATTGTTGGCTCATGTTTAACTTGTTGTCCACGAGGACTCCAAGGTCCTTTTCACACGTACTATCACCTATTGCTAAACCTTTTTGGATTATACATCTTTCTTTGTATTTTTTTCATATACGTTTTATGTGTTTGTATAATAAACTATTTGCCTATATTCTGGACTCTTGTGTGGTGCTGCGGTCATAGGCGTTTCCAGTTTTTCCTACATGGGACTCCGAAGTATATTACCATTTTAAAATACATATTATATGGGCGCAAATAGTCATTCGTAGGCGCCGTCATGCCACGGATTGAATGCTCAAACTCTCTGCCCTCTTGCTAAGCAAAAAAATTAAATATCACGGCGTTGCATAATGAAAAGAGAAAGATTCGAGACTATGAATCACACAGGTCCTAAATGCACGCTTATTGTTATAACATGTCAACGAGTCGGGTAATTGCAACTGCAGAGGAAAAAGAAGTTTCAGCCTCAAACCACATCTGAATCGGCAACTCCAGCAGGATGCAGGGAAAACCGCTTTGCATTTTCTCAATGGTTCCAAGGAAATGCCCACTGAAAGGCAGATTCGCACATAAATGGGTGCGCCATGAGGCCAGGGAAACTTCCTCGGTTGTGGGGAGATTCCAGGGATATCTTGGGGCTTGTCTACATGGACTTGATAAACACAGATTCCCACTCTATTGGTTCCTGACTGTCTTTATGACATTCCTCCACTTCCAGTGAGCATCATGGATTATCCTGGTTTCATCCTGGCTTTGCGTGAGGCAAAGTCAGGGATGCAATGGAGTTTCCTTTAATAACAACAACAACAACAACAATTTATTTATATCCTATGGTAGCACAGTGAGTTAAACTACTAGCTGCAGTAAAGCTGCTGACCGGAAGGTTGGCAGTTCAAAGCTGCGAGTTGGGGTGAGCTCCTGTCCGTCAGCTCTAGCTTCTACCAAGCACGCAATGTGAATAGATCAATAGGTACCACCTTAAAAGTAAAAGGTGGTACCTATTGATCTATTCTATGAGGCCAGGGAAACTTCCTCGGTTGTGGGGAGATTCCAGGGATATCTTGGGGCTTGTCTACATGGACTTGATAAACACAGATTCCCACTCTATTGGTTCCTGACTGTCTTTATGACATTCCTCCACTTCCAGTGAGCATCATGGATTATCCTGGTTTCATCCTGGCTTTGCGTGAGGCAAAGTCAGGGATGCAATGGAGTTTCCTTTAATAACAACAACAACAACAATAATAATAACAACAACAACAACAACAACAACAATTTATTTATATCCTATGGTAGCACAGAGAGTTAAACTACTAGCTGCAGTAAAGCTGCTGACCGGAAGGTTGGCAGTTCAAAGCTGCAAGTTGGGGTGAGCTCCTGACCGTCAGCTCTAGCTTCTACCAAGCACGTAATGTGAATAGATCAATAGGTACCACCTTAAAGGTAAAAGGACGCCCGATGCAGGGATGCAGACATTCCGATAACACAGTCAGAGATGTCTATGGACAACAGGTTCCTCGGCATGGAAAAATGGAACAAGAGCACCTCCAATGGCCAAAATTGAGCACTGCATCCAGACACTGGAGATGGAAAAAGGGGAAGGCCTTTACTTTTGTCTGTGTTGTATGTTTGTTGTGTAAAAAGACACTGAAAGTTTGCCTCATATGTGTATCTTAATCCGCTCTGGAGATAAAGCAGGATATAAACAAAGTGTATTATTATTATTATTATTATTATTATTATTATTATTATCATTATAATTTGAAACACAACAAGATGAGTCCACAGCAGACACTCTGCTGGTTGTTGTATTGGATCACATGTCGGACACTTCCCAAGTGTCTAGGACTGTGTGATGTATTTCTTTTTTTGTCATGTCAGGAGCAACTTAAGAAACTGCAAGTCGCTTCTGTGAGTTTTGTGAGAGAATTGGCCATCTGCAAGGACATTGCCCAGGGGACGCCCGGATGATTTGATGTTTTTACCATCCTTGTGGGAGGCTTCTCTCATGTCTGCGCATGAGGAGCTGGAGTTGATAGAGGGAGCTCATCCACCTCCCCCCTGATTCGAACCTGCGACCTGTCGGTCTTCAGTCCTGCCGGCACAGGGTTTAACCCACTGCGCCACCGGGGGTAATGTATTGGCAAATAATTCCTGCAGATCCGGATAGAGTGGCCTTTTGCAGTTAGCAGACGGCAATCTTGTCAGCGCTGATTGTGTTTAAGTGCAGGCCAAGGTCTTTAGGCACTTCACCCAGTGTGCAGATAACAACTAGGACCACCTTGACTGGCTTGTGACAGATTATTATCCCACCCTATCTCCCCAATGGGAACTCAGGATGGTTCACAACATACAGTGACAAGCATTTAAGGCCGTAAAGTGTGACCAAAAAAAGCAAATAAACAAAGTAAAGGTAAAGGTTTCCCTTGTCATTAAGTCTAGTTGTATCCGGCTCTGGGGGGGTGGTGATCATCTCCATTTCTAAGCTGAAGAGCTGGCATGGTCTGTAGAAACCTCCTAAGTCGTTTGGCAAGCATGACTGCATGGAGCGCCGTTACAAACCATATATGAAATAATAACATATTAGACATCAACATCAGACAACATTTCTGACTTTGTGTCTGCCAGAAATCGTTTAAAAAAACATTAATGAGATGCCTTGGAGGCTGACACTCATATTTCCAAAATAAAAATGAATTTGCATTGGGAATTTTTGTTGTTATTGTTGTTGTGCCATTACACCCAGACGTTATAAAAATAAAACTAAGATTTGCTTCTCTCTATGTCTGAGCGAACTGCGGGTATCTTTCGTTAGAAGCTTGAGATATTCAGCAACTGAGGCTATTAAAGGTTTTGAACTTCAAAACAGGGATATTTATTCTTCAAAGTTCTTGCAGACTAGACACAGCTTATTGAGGTTACAAACAGAACAGTCAATAGGTGAAACCACAGAGATATTCTTTCTTTCCCTTCTCCTCCAGTCACTGAGTCAACTTTTCCCCAGAAGGCAGAGAAGATCCTGGAATATTTTCACCTTAACCCTAAGCAGTTACTTTTTAGAAAGACCAGGTGTAGTGAAATTGCTACTCTATATTAAAGTTTTGGTGTATAGCTCTATGTTTACATATGGCAGATAGGGAAGAATAGGCACAGACAGGGTAGCAACAGCAGAGATAGGATTCATTTGCATATGTGAAGCCGATTGGTCATATGCAGATTAGCGTAGGCCCAGGATTTGAAAAGGCTGCTAGGCCAAAATGACAGTTGGGGAGAGCAGAGCTGAACATTCCAAAGGGGCGGAGCCAAGGTTCTGAAAGAGGCAGTTAGAGTGAGGGAGTTTGAAAATGACAGTTAGGAATCTGTGTGTGAAGAGGAGAGTTGGTTTTTGAGTGCCTGATAGAAATAAGCAGTTATGAAGATGTGTTAAAGACTTCTGATATAGAGAAGCAGTTAGTTAAATAGAGCTTGAATTTTAAGGAACATAAAGAAGGCTAGTGTGTTACCTTAGTTCAGAATATAATTCAGCCAAGAATGTGTAAAGCAAGTAACATGTTTGTGAATATGAAACATTGATAGTTTATTCAGAAAAGTAAACCAAGTAAACGATACTGACTGTAAGCCTCAAGATTGCATCAAAACACAAATGTAACCACAAGCGTTGAAGCCAGAAGTTATAAATAAACTGTGTTACTTTGTTATATACAAGAGTGTTTCATTGCCTGTGACATAAAGCACAAAGGTTTAGCAGCACACAGAAAGTCCCAGCCAATATAAAAGAAGAAACTGAATCAGTATAAGGCAGCAAAGAGGTTTTTAAAAAGAGGAAATAGTCTCTCTGCCTCACCTCAATAAAAATGGTGGCAGTGGTCTTTCCCTATCTATGCTCATGGTTAGTTCTGGAGATAAAGCAATGAAGTCTCTCTTTCTATATCTATAAAACTCAGTTTCTCAATAGGCTTCTCTATCTATAGTATCTCAATCTCAATCTTCAATATCTATAATATCTCAATCTTCAATTTCTCAATCAGCTATAACTCAATCAAGCTTAGCTATCTATAGTATCTTAATAGTCTTAATAATATAATGATTTTCCCAGAGCTACCCTGACTAACCACCAGCACATCTGAAGTTTCTTCTCTAAACTAAAAAGGCAGGGGAGATTCCAAAATGGAGATCTCTTCCCTGGGAAAAAGGGCGGTCTCTAAACCCAAAAAGATACCTTCTAAGCCAATAGCTGCAAAAGGCCTGCAGACTGGCTTTCCAGCCTCTGAAACTGTTAACTTTCAGGGCTCTGCAGAGCTGCAGCATCCCTGGGAAAAATGCAAGGGGAAGCAACTTCAAGCAACTGTAAGATAAAGCAAACCAGGCTCCTGGGAGATGGAACAATTGTTATTGTTGTTGTTGTTGTTGAGGTACGAATCTATTTGCCCACATTTTGCTATAACAGAAATAGCTGCAAATCATCAAAACACTATAAAAGCTATAAAAAATAATAGCAGAGGTTGGGATAATTTGGGAAAAGTGCTGACACAGCCAGAAAGCAGCACAGAGAAGAATCTCAAAGTGCCGTGTTGTGTAATTTGAAATTTGGCATGATTTCAAAGCGGAAAAAATGGGCGAATCAGATTTAGGTCCTGATACGATCTTCTGCTTTAAAGCAAAACGACTTTAAATAAACCGAGAACCACCCCTCGTCGATTTCCAACCAATCCCTGCCATTTGTGATTCCCATTCCTTCTCGTAATATCAGAGCCGAGCCTTGTGGCTGGCAGGGTAGCCTGTCAATCATTCTCGCTGGACTGTTCCACTTCAAAGAACAGGGGAGTTCGGAAAGGAAGAAATGGGAAAGCGTGTCAAGTCTCTCCATTTTGTCCCTTTGCCAACTCCTTCGGGGGGAACAAAAGAGCCAAATCCACGTAGTTTTTAATTCACAAATAAAGTCTGTCTCGAGACAACAGAGCTCTGAAAATCCGCAAGAAGAACTCACGCAAAACTCCCACTAAACATTGCCCCCCAGTCAAACGCAGCTACGTTTCCCAACAAGTCGAAACAACCCTTTTCTCCCTTCCCAGGTTTTTAGGGTTCCGAGAAAAGTGTCTCGGCTCTATCAATCAAAGTGGGCTCTTTAGAGCAAGTTTTCCCACCCCGGTAGCACATTTTACACAATGGAATTTAATCATGCTTCTCTATCAGGCCCAGAACGTTTCTGTAGAGAAGATCTTGTAAAACTACAACTCCCGGGATTCCAAAACATTGAGCAATGGGCTGCATTCATTCTACAGTGTGGGCGTCCTCCATGTTTCATTCTATGCACAGCCATGGAAACACACTAAATGACTTTCGGCAAGTCATGGTCTCTTAGCCTCAAAAGGAGGCAATACCAAATCTGAGACCTCACAATCTCTGAGGATGCTTGCCATAGATGCAGGCGAAACGTCAGGAGAGAATGCCTCTAGAACATGACTATGTAGCCCCAAAAAATCTACAACAGCCCAGTGATTCCAGCCATGAAAGCCTTCGACAATACAATACCAAATCTCTTCTGAAACAATCTTGCCAATAAAGCCTTTTGACAGGGTGACAATAAGTTAGCAGTGACTTGAAGGTACACAACAACAAATGAGCAAGTCATCCAGACTTGCAATTGCTCCGTTTCGATATTTCGACCATAAAAGGTAAAAGTTTTCCCTTGACATTAAGTCCAGCCGTGTCCTATTCTGGGGGTTGGTGCTTATCTCTGTTTTTAAGTTGAAGAGGTGGTGTTGTCCATAGACACCTCCAAGCTCATGTGGCCAGGATGACAGCATGGAGCGCCATTACCATGATGCGTGAATAAGGGTGTATCTACGTCAGTGGTTCCCAACCTGGAGTTCATGGGCCACCAGCCTGCAAACTTTGTGTTTTTGTTTGTTTGTTTGTTTTAATGCAATACAACTGTTTTGGTTCGCTCCTGACACGATAAATAAATGGGCCACCAGTGGTCCGCAAGAACTATAATATGGTCCGCGACCACACCATTACTATACCACTGCAATGGGAGCAACTGGTCTCGCCAGACACTCTTATAGTGCAGAGGGTTATTAAATATGGTTTTCGTGGGTGAGCAGATGGTGTCCACAGGAAGGCATATATTCTGTATCAGAAACTAGAGCTGATGTGGTCTATTAAAGTGCTGATGTGGTCTATCTATGCAATTTTCTGAATCAGCACCGCAAATACCCAAACCGAATCTAAAGTTGACCAAAAACTGATTTGTAACCCTTTTGGTATTAATGTTGGAGAGTAGTCCCTGGTCAAGTGTTCCCTGGTCAAAGTGGTTCCTGGTCAAAGTGGTTCCTGGTCAAAGGGGTTCCTGGTCAAAGTGTTCCCTGGTCAAGTGGTTCCTGGTCAAAGTGGTTCCTGGTCAAGTGGTCCTTTGTCAAAGTGGTTCCTAGTAAAGTGGTCCCTGGTCAAGTGGTCCCTGGTCAAAGTGGTTCCTGGTTAAAGTGGTCCCTGGTCAAGGTGGTCCCTGGTCAAGTGGTCCTGGTCAAAAGGGTCCCTGGTCAAAGGGGTCCCTGGTCAAAGTGGTCTCTGATCAAAGTGGTCCCTGGACAAGTGGTCTCTGGTCAAAGTGGTCCCTGGTCAAAGGGGTTCTTGGTCAAAGGAGTCCCTGGTCAAAGTGGTTGTTGATCAAAGGGGCCCCCGGTCAAAGTAGTCTTGGTCAAAGGGGTCCCTAGTCAAAGTGGTCCCTGGTCAAAAGGGTTCCTGATCAAAGTGGTCCCCAGTTAAAGGGGTCTTTGGTCAAAGGGGTCCCTGGTCAAAGGGCTCCTTGGTCAAAGTGGTCCCTGGTTAAAGTGGTCCCTGGTCAAAGGGGTCCTTGGTCATAGTGGTCCCTGGTCAAAGTGGTCCCTGGTCAAAAAAAGGTTGGGGACCACTGATCTACACTCTAGAATTAATGCTGTTTGATGACACTTGAATGGCCATGGCTCAATTGTGACATCATGACAGTTGTAGTCTCACGAGCTCTTTCATCTTCTCTATCAGAGAGATAGTAATTTGTCTTGTTTTATTATAATTTTTACTGTTTTGAGTACTGTGAGAGGAAAACGTAATAATAATGGCTGCAACTCCCAAAATTCCATAGCATGGAACCAAGCAGTTCAAGTGGCATCAAACTACATTAATTCTAGAGTATAGATCAAGAATGTGCAAATTTCGGTCCTCTGGGTGTTTTGGACTTCAACTCCCACAATTCCTAACAGCCTCAAAAAGGAAAGGGAGGGAAAGGAAGGGGCCTGGGCTGTTAGGAATTGTGGGAGTTGAAGTCCAAAACATTTGGAGGGCTGAAGTTTGCCCAAGTCTGGTGTAGGTACATCCAACCAAAGAAAGAAGAAGAAAAACCAAACAGCATCACACATTCCAGAAACTATGGCACATTTCCATGCGACAGCTGATCAGGATTTTCCGACACAAGATCCCAACATGAACTAATACGAAAGGAGTACTTTTGATTCCTTCAAAGAGAGGCGTAAGGTTGGAATGCCTCTTTCTTGGAGGAAGGCCTTCACCTTGGCGTGCCGTATCTATTACTCCGCAACTGCGCAAAATAGGAGCGATCTTTGTTCCGTCGCAGAATGAACTCAATGCCGACCTCGCTTCCCATGAAGCAAACCATTCTTGGGTCTGCAAACCAAGACGGGAGCTGAGCTTGAAAAAGCCCCGCCAGAGACTTCTAAGGTTTTTCCAAGGTGGAGTTGCAAAATTGCGTACTCAGTGTGACCAGAGGGGAAAAGAGAATGAAGGAGAGAGAACACAGAGAGAGAGAGATGTAATGTTTATATAACCTGGAACATTTCGATCATTCGGAGAGGATCAAAACAAAAAGCCAAAACCAACCCGAGGCGGAGAGGAAGGAACAGCTTAAAGTGGAGGAAATTCAAGGAGAATCCATCAGCTCCCATAGATGATTCTTTTGCTTGGAGGCGCACTCATATAGGGTGTATCTACGCCGTCGAATTAATACAGTCTGACACCCTTTTAACTGCTATGGCTCAATGCTGTGAAATCCTAGAAGCTGTAGTTTGGTGAGGTAACAGACCTCTTTGGCTGAGAGGGCTTAAAACCATGTACAAGGGTTGAATGAAAAGTAATGCCTCCACCCTCGTAACTCCTCAACAGATGGCAGTACTGGTATGCAGCAGGTACTGGCTTGTTCAGTAGACTCTCCTCTACAGTTCCATTTTGGTAGGAAGCCTTAGCTTTGAATGTTTGTGTTGTTAAAGTGTGAATATGGAACTCTGCGCAGACAATCGGTCAATGTGACTTAAGCACCGTATGCTGGCTTTGGCCTATAAAGTGCTGGCTTTGGCCTATAAAGCCCTAAACGGTTCTGGCCCAACTTACCTGTCCGAATGCATCTCTCCTTATGAACCATCAAGGATTTTGAGATCGTCCGGGGAGGCACTGCTCTCGGCCCCACCTTCGTCACAGGTACGTTTGGCGGGGCGAGAGACAGGGCCTTCTCAGTGGTGGCCCCTCGGCTATGGAATGCCCTCCCTAGAGAAATTAGATCTGCTCACTCCTTCTTAACGTTTCGGAAGCAAGTTAAAACATGGCTATTTGAGCAAGCGTTCATAAATACAGAGTAACAGATATAGATAACTGATATAGGAAATCTGACGATTTGACGATGGAACTGGACAATGCTTGACAATATGGAGATGCTGATTATGTTGTTTTTATTGCTTGTTGTGTTTTATGTTGTTTTAATGTCTAATTTGTACTATGATATTATGTATACTGTTTTGTTGGAAACCGCCTTGAGTCACCGATAGGCTGAGAAAGGCGGTATACAAATACAGTAAATAAATAAATAAATAAATATGTGGCAGGTACTGGCTTGTTCAGTAGACTCTCCTCTACAGTTCCATTTTGGTAGGAAGCCTTCGCTTTGAACGGTTGTGTTGTTAAAGTGTGAATATGGAAGCCTGCGCAGACGGTCGGTCAATGCGACTTAAGCACCGTATGCGGCAGGTACTGGCTTGTTCAGTAGACTCTCCTCTACAGTTCCATTTTGGCAGGAAGCCTTAGCATTGAACGGTTGTGTTGTTAAAGTGTGAAGTATGGAACCCGGCACAGACAGTCGGTCAATGTGACTTAAGCAACGTATGCGGCAGGTACTGGCTTGTTCAGTAGACTCTCCTCTACAGTTCCATTTTGGCGGGAAGTCTTAGCATTGAATGGTTGTGTTGTTAAAGTGCAAAGTATGGAACCCTGCGCAGATGGTCGGTCAATGCGACTTAAGCACTGTATGCGGTAGGTACTGGCTTGTTCAGTAGACTCCCCTCTACAGTTCCATTTTGGTAGGAAGCCTTAGCATTGAACGGTTGTGTTGTTAAAGTGCAAAGTATGGAACCTTGCACAGACGCTTGGACAATGTGACTTAAGCAATATGTAGTCATTGAATTCTTGACCGCTGAAGGTGTCACCCCAAAGGAGATTTATCAGAGAATGCAAGCTGTTTATTGTGATTGTGTTGATGTGAGTACTGTGCGCCGCTGGGCGAGTAAGTTTAAAGAAGTAGAGGTGAGAACATCTGATTTGCATGATAAACAAAGAGTTGGATGTCCTGTGACAGCAACCACCGAGTTTCACAAGCAAAAGATTGACAGATTGATTCAAGACGATCGTCGTATCACTTAGAGAGAAATTTCAAGCATAATCAGCATTTCACAAGACTGTGTGGGTCACATTATTGCTTTGCTTGGCTATTGGAAGATCTGTGCATGATGGGTACCCAAAACAGAGTGTCGACTTCTTCCATGATGGCTTCAGAAAACTTGTTCATTGTTGGCAGAAATGTATCCAATTGTCTGGTGATTGTGTCAAAAAGTGAGTAATGGTTGATAAAGAGGACATCCTAAGGATTGTTTCTGCATTTGATTTATTAAAATATTCCCATCCAAACCCAAGTAACAAAGGTGGAGGCATTACTTTTCATTCAACCCTCGTAAAACTACAACTCCCATTATTCTGTAGCATTGAGCCATGGCAGTTCAAGGGGTGTCAAACTGCATTCCTTCTCCGGTTCTCAATTCCTGCTCAACAGCACTTCACCACAAAAAGATAAGCAGAAAGCGCCATTGCGGGAATGCAAGAGAGTGAGAAATAGCAACACGAGAAGTGTATGTTTGGGGCACGAGTGATCAAAATCACTCTTTAATGGACAACATGTCCAACTCAATCGCTGTACGTTAGAAGATAACCTCAGATAATAACACCAGAAAGAGTCAGTACTCAGTAACCTTGCATTTGATTGTTGGTCGAGACCCAAAGTATATGCAAATATTCCAAAATCTGGAAAATCCAAAACACTTCTGCTTCCCAAGCTTATTGTATCAGGGAGGTTCAATCTATAGCTGGGACCAATGATACATCAACTGCCATGGGCTAGAAACCAAATGGTTATGGAAAGGCATAGCTGAAGGGCCACCACAGAGAAGGCCCTGTCTTTCGTCCCCACCAACTGCACTGCGAAGGAGGCAGGACTGAGAGCAGGACCTCCCCAGAAGATCTTAATCTCCGAGGTGGATCATAGAAGGAGATATGTTTGGACAGGTAAGCTGGGCCGGAACACTTCTGTTCCCAAGCTTTTTGCATCAGGGAGACTCAATCCATAGCTGTGACCAATGATACATCAACTGCCATGGACTAGAAACCCAACATTTAAGGATGGCATCCACAACCCATGATTGAAAGCATCCAAGAGTGCATCGCCACTGTAGAATCAATGCAGTTTGGCCCTACTTGAGTTTCCATAGTTCAATAATAATAATAATAATAATAATAATAATAATAATAATATAGATAATAAATAATAAATAATAAATAATAAACAATAACTGGAAAAGCTGACACGATATGAGGATTTAAAGATCAAACTGTAAAGACTCTGGCACAAGCAGGTCAAGGTGATCCCAGTGGTGATCGGCACATTGGGTGCAGTGCCTAAAGACCTTGGCCTGCACTTAAACACAATCGGCGCTGACAAAATTACCATCTGCCAGCTGCAGAAGGCCACTTTAACTGGGATCTGCACGCATTAATCACTGATACATCACACAGTCCTAGACACTTGGGAAGTGTCCGACGTGTGATCCAATACAACAACCAGCAGAGTGTCTGTTGTGGACTCATCTTGTTGTGTTAATAATAATAATAATAATAATAATAATAATAATAATAATAATAATAATAATACATCACACAGTCCTAGACACTTGGGAAGTGTCTGATGTGTGTTCCAATACAAAAGCCAGCATGATGATCTTGTTTGCTGTGTACTCATCTTGTTGTGTATTATTATTGTTGTTGTTGTTGTTATTATTATTATTATTATTATTATTATTATTATTATTATTATTATTTATTAATAGACTGCTTTATCTCCCTGAAGGGACTCGGGGTGGTTTCCAACACATATGGCAAATATTCAATCCCAACAAAGAGACATGTATGTAACAGATTACATCGAAACATAACACACCACAGAAAATTCCATCAATGCTATGGAATCACAGAGTTGTCGTTTTACAAGGTCTGTAGCCTCTCTGCCAAAGACTCACCAAACTACTACAACTCCCAGGATCCCATAGCATTGATTAAGCAATGATTAATTGATTCGTCCCAAAGAAATGAAAAATTAATGTTTCCATTTGATGTTTTGTTTGTTATAACAGGCTGTGCTTTTTATTTAATTTTAGTTTGTTAAGTTATAATTTTTATTTATATGTTGGGTCGTATAAATTTTGTTAGTATGGATGTATTGTTGTTGCATTCGGGCCTTGAATGTTTGCCTTTTATGTTTGAAATCCGCCCTGAGTCCCTTTGGGGAGATGGAGCAGAATATAAATTAAGGTGTTGTTGTTATTATTATTATTATTATTATTATTATTATTGGAGCCCCCGTTGATGCAGTGGGTTAAAGCGCTGACCTGCTAAGCTTGTTGACCGAAAGGTCGTAGGTTCGAATCGGGGAGCGGCATGAGCTTCCGCTGTCAGCCCTAGCTTCTGCCAACCTAGCAGTTCGAAAACATGCAAATGTGAGTAGATCAATAGGTACCGTAACGGCGCTCTATGCAGTCATGCCGGTCACATGACCTTGGAGGTGTCTACGGACAACGCTGGCTCTTCGGCTTAGAAATAGAGATGAGCACCAAACCCCAGAGTTGGACACGACTGGACTTCATGTCAGGGGAAAACCTTTACCTATTATTATTATTATTATTATTATTGGGGGCCCCGGTGGTGCAGTGGGTTAAGGTTCTGATCTGCTAAGCTTGTTGACTGAAAGGTCATACGTTCGACTCTGGGGAGCGGCGTGAGCTTCCACTGTCAGCCCCAGCTTCTGCCAAACTAGCAATTCAAAAACATGCAAATGTGAGTAGACCCCCGCTCCGGTGGCAAGATAAGTCAGGCTGGCCACATGACCTTGGAGGTATTTATGGACAATGCCGCTGTCAGTCCCAGCTTCTGCCAACCTAGCAGTTTGAAAACATGCAAATGTGAGTAGATCAATAGGTACCGCTCTGGTGGGAAGGTAAGTCATGCCAGCCACATGAGCTTGGAGGTGTCTATGGACAATGCCGGCTCTTCGGCTTAGAAATGGAAATGAGCACCACACCCTAGAGTTGGACACGACGGGACTTCATGTCAAGGGAAAACCTTTACCTATTATTATTATTATTATTATTATTATTATTATTATTATTGAGCCATGGCAGTTCAAGTGGTGTCCAACTGCATTCATTCTACAATACAGTACAGATAAGTCATGAGCAAACTTTGTCCGTTCAGGTGTTTTGGACTTCAATTCCCACAATTCCTAACAGCAGATCTCCCAATTCCACTGAAGTGGCTGAAGGGGGAAAAGTAAAGGTCCTGATGCTGCTGGGAATTGTGGGAGTTGAAGTCCAAAACACTTGGAGGGCCGAAGTTTGCCCATGCCTGGTATCGATGCACCCTGAAGCTCTTGATCTTGGTCCCGATCTTATCTGAGCGTTTCGCAGATGTGGAGCAAATTTCGGGTGATAAATTGCATTTTCGGCACACCTTTGATCTCGGCACCTGCATTCCATTCCTCGGCATTCCAAACAGCTCCCAATAACCTCCTTCATTATTTTCCCAAAGCGAGAGACTCCTTTCTCACACCCTCCTCCTTCAAAGGGAAAGCGCATATATAATTTCTTTTCCCCGCTCGCCTGCCTTAAAATTATCCAGGTGGGACGACGTTATTCCAGCCGAAAACATTTTTTATGGATACCGGGGATTTATTTCATTTTATTTTATTTAAATTTTCGGGTTCGACATGTTTCCCTAGCTGGAGAACTTGGCTATTTTCCCGTATATTTACAACATGATCCTGAATGCATTGCGTTCCTAACTTGGGGGGTACATAATACGTATTACCTGGAAAATAATACGTCTGAAATTACGACTCCCCAGACGTTTGGAGGAAAATTATATACGTTGGATTGGTTATATTAAAAAATCTGTTAGGTTCCCAATTATTTCCATCTTATTAAAAGCAGGACAATTGTTTTTCAATGCGTTGCAATTTTCTGTTGCTAAATCAAAACGGGATCCATTATGGTTTGAAAACATATTAGCGAATCGTTACTCATTTCGTCCAAACGAATTTCAAAATTAAACATGTGTTGAAGCATTTTGCAGACGGTAATGCAAAGGAACACATTTTCGCCAGATGAAAACGCAAAATTGTAATTCTACCTTCTGTTCAAATGAACATGTTTTCCCGATAACTGAGTTGCAAAGTATTCGTATCGCTTGGATTTCCTTCTACAAAATTCCCCTTGATTCTGTTTACTTCCAACACTTCAGATTGGCCATTATCATCAATTAATTAACTATTAACGAAGTTGTTTTTCATGTCAGGAGCGACTTGAGAAACTACAAGTCTCTTCTGGTGTGAGAGAATTGGCCGTCTGCAAGGATGTTACCCAGGGGACGTCTAGATGTTTTGATATTTTACCATCCTTGTGGGAGGCTTCTCTCATGCCCCCAACCCTTCAGATTGGCTATTATTGTCAATTAATCCATCATTAATTATTTTTTTCATGTCATTTAATTTCATTGAGAAATTACAAGTCACTTCTGGCGTGAGAGAATTGGCCGTCTGCAAGGACGTTATCCAGGGGACGCCCAGATGTTTTGATATTTTACCATCTTTGTGGGAGGCTTTTCTCATGTCCCAGATACTTCTGATTGGATATTATTGTCAATTAATCAATCATTAACAAAAAAAATAGTTTCAGGAGCGACTTGAGAAACTACAAGTCGCTTCTAGTGTGAGAGAATTGGCCGTCTGCAGGGACGTTACCCAGGGGACGTCCAGATGTTTTGATATTTTACCATCCTTGTGGGAGGCTTCTCTCATGTCCCCGACACTTCAGATTGGCTATTATTGTCAATTAATCAATCATTAATGATTTTTTTTCATCTCAGGAGCGACTTGAGAAACTACAAGTCTCTTCTGGTGCGAGAGAATTGGCTGTCTGCAAGGACGTTACCCAGGGGTCACCCAGATGTTTTGAAATTTTACCATCCTTGTGGGAGGCTTCTCTCATGTCCCTGCATGGGGACCTTGAGCTGACAGAGGGAGCTCATCCACGCTCTACCCAGATTCGAACCTCCAACCTGTCAATCATCAGTACTGCCGATACAAGGGTTTAACGCACTGTGTCACCAGAATCAGTTGATTGAGTGTACAGAAACAGGTAATAACGGCACCATGAAAGCGAACAAGCAATGATCGAGGTTATCTAAAACCTTGAAGACGTCAATGGCGGATCAGGTGGAAGGTAGCATGATATGTGTTACAATGGCTATGAAGGCAGAAGAAGGCTGCAACAGACCGAGAAGCCATCATCCTCATCCTGTTAACCATGCCATTGGTTGGGACCCTCACTTGTGAATACTGCGTGTTGATCGGCTGTGCACCAACCTCCAAAAATTAGAAAAACGCATGCACAGGTGTCTTCTGAGAAAATAAAAGCTTTGGAAGGCCCTCATACTCAGACAATGAGGTGTTGCCTAAGTCAATGGTTCTTAACCTTCCTAAAGCTGTGACCACTTAATATAGTTCCTTATGTCATGGTGACCACCCAACCAGAACTGTCATTTGGCTACTGTTAGGAATTGCAATGTAAATATCGGATAGGCAGGATGTATTTTCATTCACTGGACCAAATTTGGCACAAATACCCAATACGCCCAAATTTGAATACTGGTGTGGTTGGGGGAGGGGTTTGGGAGTTGTAGTTCCTGGAATTCATAGATCCCCTGCCATCAAAGAGCATTCTGAACTTCACCAATGATGGAATTGAACCAATCTTGGCACATAGGACTCACATGAACAACAGAAAATACTGGAAGAGTTTGGCAGATATTGACCTTGAGTTTTGGAGTTGTAGTTCACCTACATCCAGAGAGCACAGGGGACTCAAACAATGAGGGATCTGGTCCTATCTTTGAACAAATCCTCAATATGGCCAATGAGAACACTGGTGGAGTTTGGGGGGAATAGACCTTGACATTTGGGAGTTATAGTTGCTGGGATTTATAGTTCACCTTCAATCAAAGAGCATTCTGAACTTCACCAACGATGGAACTGAACCAAACTTGGCACATAGGACTCACGTGACCAACACTGGAAAGGTTTGGAGGGTATTGAGTTTTGGAGTTGTAGATCACCTACATCCAGAGAGCACAGTGGACTCACATAGATCTGGACCAAACTTGGCACGGATACTCAATATGCCCAAATGTGAACACTGGTGGAGTTTGGGGAAAACAGACCTTGACATTTGGGAGTTGTCGTTATTAGGATTTATAGTTCGCCTACAATCAATGAACCCCACCAATGATAGAATTGGGACAAATTTCCCACACAGAACCCCCATTACCAACAGAAAATACTGTGTTTTCCAATAGTCTTTGGAGACCTCTCTGACACCCCCTCACGACCCCCCAGGGGTCCTGACCCCCAGGTTGAGACACGCTGGTCTAAGTGAAGTGGAAAAGGCAATCCCTGTGAAGGGTGTCAAGACAATCTTTCACCAAACAGCACGATGCCAACAGGACTGAAGACCGATAAGTCGGAGGTTTGAATCAGGAGAGAAGGTGGATGAACTCCCTCTGTCAGCTCCAGTTCCCCATGCGGGGACATGAGAGAAGCCTCTCAGAAGGCTGGTAAAACATCAAAACATCCGGGCAACATCCCCTGGGCAACGTTCTTGCAGAAGGCCAATTCTCTCATACCAGAAGCAACTTTCTCAAGTCTTTCCAAACAAAACAAAATAAAACAGCAATATTTTTGATCCATTATTACAATTATGATCATAGAGAAACAACATATATGAAGGCCCAAAATGAGAGCTGGAACTGTCCGAAAAAGTGTAACAGAAAATGCTTAAATACAATTTTCTCCAAAACGGTGTATAATTTTCTCCAAAACGGTGTCCAAATTCGCAATGCAAATATTTTTCGTGCACAGGCCTAGGAATGCATTTCTATTTCCAAGATCACAACAATCTATATACGGCTTGGAATAAAGTCCCACGGAAGGCGTTTCGGACGAGTTTAACGATCACAACAACCTCTAGCTCGCTTGGAATCAAACTTCAAAGGATAGATTGTCGACTATTTGAAAGATCGCAACTATCTCCTTCTAAATACAAAATTCCACGGAATGGATTTCGGATTATTCGAAAGATCACGGCCATCTCTATATCGTTTGGAAGACCATTCCAAGGAGTGGATTTCTGACTGTTTGCAAGAGCATAACAATCTCTAGAGTACATGGAATACAACTAAGGAAACCAAGAAAGGGACAAGGCGCTGGATTTTGCAGAAAACTCCGCTTTCATTGCGCATGGCTGCCTTTTGTGAAATGAAATCAGACTGGCTAAAAGGAGAAAGTGGGGAGAGAGAGAGAGACACACTGATTTACTGTGCCTTTTTGCTCCTTTGCTTCCTGCGGCTGCTTTTCTCCCCCGCTCTCGAGCCACGGAGCCGGCCCAGCGGGCGACCATGTCGTGTCAATCGAGGTGCTGTGATCTAACAAAAAGCCAACATGTTGATATCTTTTTATTCCTTCTCCGCCGTGGATACCGCCGCCCTTGGGGGCCGCGGCTACCTTCGCCGGTTACGCTCTAATTACAACTACACTTCGTGCTCATCGTTTCCAAACTATGAGGAATTTGGAATATACAAATAACACATCTCAACGCGCAAATTGTGCCCCAAATGTTGCACAGAGCCTAGGAACATATTTTTTCAATTCTAAAGTGCCATCGATTCTTTCGTTTTGTTTTCGTTTCTGGTGTGAGAGAATTGGCCATCTGCAAGGACGTTGCCCGGATGTTTTGTTTTCATTTTTGAGAAACTGCAAGTCGCTTCTAGTGTGAGAGAATTGGCCATCTGCAAGGACGTTGCTCGGATGTTTTGTTTTTTAAAAAAACTGCAAGTCGTTTCTGGTGTGAGGGAATTGGCCGTCTGCAAAAACAAAACGTCTGGGCAACGTCCTTGCAGATGGCCAATTCTCTCACACCAGAAATCGAAAACAAAATTGCCCGGACATTTTGTTTCCGTTTTTGAGAAACTGCAAGTTGCTTCTGGTGTGAGAGAATTGGCTGTCTGCAAGGACGTTGCCCAGACGTTTTGTATTCGTTTTTGAGAAACTGCAAGTCGGTTCTGGTGTGAGAGAATTGGCCGTCTGCAAGATCATCACTTGGATGTTTTTCCATCCTGTGGAAGGCTTCTCTCATTTCCCCGTATGAGAAGCTGGAGCTGACAGATGGTGGCTCACCCTGCTCCCCAAATTTGAACCACCAGCCTTTCGGTCAGCAGCCCTGCTGGCACAAGGGTTTAAACTATTTAAACTGCAAGGATGTTGCCCGGATGTTTTGTTTTCGTTTTTGAGAAACTGCAAGTCGTTTCTGGTGTGAGAGAATTGGCCGTCTGCAAGGACATTGCTTGGATGTTTTACCATCCTGTGGAAGGCTTCTCTCATATCCCCGCATGAGACGCTGGAGCTGACAGATGGTGGCTCACCCTGCTCCCCAAATTTGGACCACCAGCCTTTCGGTCAGCAGCCCTGCTGGCACAAGGGTTTAAACTATTTTGCCATCAGGGACTACCTGCCATCGATAGTAAGGTGCTCAATAATTTCAGAAACAACAACAATGTAAGTGCCCCTGATGGCGCAGTGGGTTAAATCCTTATGCCGGCAGGACTGAAGACCAACATGTTGGAGGTTCGAATCTAGGGAAAGCGTGAATGAGCTCCTTCTATCAGCTGCAGCTCCTCATGTAAAACCCTTGTGCCAGCAGACTGAAGACCGACAGGTCGGAGGTTCGAATCTGGGGAGAGCGTGGATGAGCTCCTTCTGTCAGCTCCAGCTCCTCATATAAAACCCTTGTGTCGGCAGGACTGAAGACCGACAGGTCAGAGGTTCGAATCTGGGGAGAGCGTGGGTGAGCTCTTTCTGTCAGCTCCAGCTCCTCATGTGGGGACGTGAGAGAACCCTCCCACAAAGTGTCCCCTGGGTAACGTCCTTGCAGACAGCCAATTCTCTCACACCAGAAGAGACTTATAGTTTCTCAAGTCACTCCTGACATGAAAAAAAAAGTTAATAGTTGATTAATTGACAATAATAGCCCATCTGAATTGTTAGGGACATGAGAGAAGCCTCCCACAAAGATGGTAAAACATCAAAACATCTGGGCGTCCCCTGGGCAACGTCCTTGCAGACAGCCAATTCTCTCACACCAGAAGCGACTTGCAGTTTCTCAAATTGCTCCCGAAATGAAAAAAAAAACAAGATTATATATACGACTCGTGATTCTAAGACATACCTTGTTTTTAGAGAAGTTTATAAATAGTGAGTCTCAGAATCAAAAGAATATGGTATGAAGATTTTTGCAAACGTTCCATAACGTAAAAGTTGGATATAAATAAGTATACTAATGATAAAATAATCAATATGCCAATTATTTTGCATCACACTTTTATGTAGTTTTATATCGTATTTATTTACTTGTATGCAAATAGCCTAAGGTCTAAGAATTAATAAACAACTACAAGCAGTATTAATATCATGTTGTCGAAGGCTTTCATGGCTTGAATCACTGGGCTGCTGTGAGTTTTCCGGGCTGTCTGGCCATGTTTCAGAGGCATTCTCTCCTGACGTTTCGCCCTCATCTACGGCAGGCATCCTCAGAGGTTGTGAGGTCTGATGTGGGCAAAACGTCAGGAGAGAATGCTTCGGGAACATAGCCATACAGCCCGGAAAACTCACAGCAACCCAATATAATAATAATAAATATCAGGAGAGAATGATTCGGGAACATGGCCATACAGCCCAGAAAACTCACAGCAACCCAATATAATAATCAATTATATATTATTATTGATAATAATATATTATTATATATTAATATACGAATAATAATTTTAATAATAATAATATTGATACATTATTTGTATTATATATTAATATATTAATAATAATACTTTTAATAATAATACTGCTTGTAGTTGTTTATTAATGCTGTTTGCATACAAGTAAATAAATACAATATAAAACTATATCACAGCAACACAGTGTTGTTGTTGTTGTTGTTGTTAACAGTAGTACCCTGTTTTTTTCTCCAAGTTGGGAAATATAATACAATTAAAAACATATCAGAGATAGAAGAGAATTAAACTAAATATATAAACTAAATATATACTATATATACCCCTCAAATGTGTTATTGTTTTCCAACTGCTTTCCATTGTCTCAAGCGTTACAATATTTTCTAATGAGCAGAAAGCAATGAGATTACAGAAAGACTATATTAGAGGATAGAATAATAATTACAACAATAATAATCAGCTGCAAAAGGCCACCCAACTCGGATCTGCATTATTCGCCGATACATCACATAGTCCTAGACACTTGGGAAGGGTCCAACGTGTGATCCAATACAACAGCCAGAAGAGTGTCTGCTGTGGACTCATCTTGTTGTGTTTAATAATAATAATAATAATAATAATAATAATAATAATAATAATAATAAATCACACAGTCCTAGACACTTGGGAAGTGTCTGACATGTGTTCCAATACAAAAGCCAACATGGTGACCTTGTTTGCTGTGTACTCATCTTGTTGTGTATCTAATAATAATAATAATAATAATAATAATAATAATAATAATAATAATAATAATAAATCACACAGTCCTAGACACTTGGGAAGTGTCTGACATGTGTTCCAATACAAAAGCCAGCATGATGACCTTATTTGTTGTGTACTCATCTTGTTGTGTATCTAATAATAATAATAATAATAATAATAATAATCACACAGTCCTAGACACTTGGGAAGTGTCCGACGTGTGATCCAATACAACAGCCAGCAGAGTGACCTTGTTTGTTGTGTACTCATCTTTTTGTGTTTCAAATAATAATAATAATAACAACAACAACGACAACAAAATAATAATAATAATAATAATAATAATACATCACACAGCCCTAGACACTTGGGAAGTATCTGACGTGTGATCCCATACAACAGCCAGCAGAGTGTCTGCTGTGGACTCATCTTGTTGTGTTTCTAATAATAATAATAATAATAATAATAATAATAATAATAATAATAAGTCACACAGTCCTAGACATTTGGGAAGTGTCCAACATGTGATTCAATTCAACAGCCAGCAGACTGTCTGCTGTGGACTCACCTTGTTGTGTTTCTAATAATAATAATAATAATAATAATCTGCCACTTTACTCTCTTACAAGAGACTCAAAGCGGCTATGTTCAAACAATACAATTTCTAATATGTTTTCTCGCTGTCTTAAGATTCGCCATCACTTCTCAGACATTCATAAAATTCGACTGCATTCCTGAAATCCATACGGGGAAAGGAATTAAGAACTCGGCTGGACTCCTTTCCAAGTCAACATGCATCAGTAAATAAGCTTCAGCCCTCGTCTTCATCCACATGTGACTATTAACGCCGTAGCAAACATCGGAAATGGCCGAAAGTCAACATCCCCCACTTGGATGCCTTTTTGGTTGATGCCTCACCAAATTAATCCATCATTTCAACGCTCGCCTCGTTTCTCTCTGTTTTAGCCGTCTGCGAGATATGGGTTGTGTTATTCGACAATTTCATGCATTTCTGTAATATGGAAATAGCCGAACTGTACCTAAATACATTCACATGTTTTCAATACAATATGCTTCTCTTTCCTGGCAATACTAAGCCAACTTGGTATACAAAGGGTCAACTGAAATTTGTCATCATCCACCGGGAGCAACACGGCTACTTATCAAAGCAAGCTTATCCATTTGTATCTTTAACTAATGAAATTTTCACCCAAAAATTACAAAAAGCTACACTTTGTGTATGTGATAGAACAGGGGTCCTCAAACTACGGCCCGGGGGCCGAATACGGCCCTCCAAGGTCATTTACTCGGCCCTCGCTCAGTGTCAATCTACGTCTGAAACGACTTGAAAGCACACAACAACAATCCTGTCTCATCAGCCAAAAGCAGGCCCACACTTCCCATTGAGATACTAATAAGTTTATATTTAATTGTTCTTCATTTTAATTATTATATTGTTCTAAAGTGTTTTTTGCACTACAAATAATAATAATAATAATAATAATAATAATAATAATAATAATAAACCTTTATTTATACCCTGCTACCATCTCCCGAAGGCTGAGCCCAAATACATCAGTAAAAACAGCAACAACAGCAATACAGACAATACATAAACTCATAAACAAAGCAATAAACAGTAACAATAACACCACAACGCATTAAGAAACTATTTTTTAATTTTTTAAAAAAATGCTGGGCATGACAAGGTGACATATAACTAGGATAGGTATTTGGAGAGAGATGGACCGAGCAGGCAATCCTGGATCATTAGTAAAGTGCGATTAGGGACATGTTGCTTAGGGTTTCCTTATTCTGGGAAGGCACACTGGAACAACCATGTTTTCAGGCTCCTCTTAAAGACTGCCAGAGTTGGGGCATGCCTAATGTCCTTGGGGAGCGAGTTCCAGAGTCGAGGGGCCACCACCAAGAAGGCCCTGTCCCTCGTCCCCACCAATCGRGCTTGCGATGAAGGTGGGATCGTAAGTAGGGCCTCTCCAGATGGACGAAGAGATCGTGTGGGTTCGTACACAGAGATGCGGTCACGCAGGTAATAAGACARGTGCACTGTGCATAGAAATTCATTCTTTTTTTTTTCAAATTATAATCCGGCCCTCCAACAGTTTGAGGGACTATGACCTGGCCCTCTGTTTAAAAGGTTTGTGGACCCCTGTGGTAGAGCAACTTTTTTTTTGTCCAGGGACCACTTTGACCAGGGACCACTTGGTACCAAAAGGGTTACCAATCCATTTTTGGTCAACTTTAGATCCATATGGTTATTTAGGGTGCCGAATCAGAAAATTGCATTGGATAGACCATATCAGCTCTTGGATAGACCACATCAGCTCTAGTTTCTGATACAGAACATATACCATCCAGTAGTCACCATCTTGGGAACGATGGGAACAAGGGAGAGAGCCTTCTCCTCTGTGGCTCCCCGACTCTGGAATGCATTCCCCGGTGAGATAAGGCAAGCTCCCACCCTAGAACCCTTTAAGAAGAACCTCAAAACTGTTCTTCTTAAAGGTTGGCTGTTCTGTTGTGCCTTTGGAGTGTGATCTCACATCTCAGTTTGTTGCTCCCCTCATTACGTTGGTCCCCATATTGCACCAACTCCTGTCTGTACGAAGGCCTGTCTCCACTACTCGTTGTTTATGAGTCTCTCCCTTATAAGTTTATCTGTTTTATTTCTATCTCATCTTGAGTTTTTATCATTGTCTCTTGCACATGTGGCCCGCCCATTGCGATTGTGTTTGATTTTTCACTGTATTATTTTTGCATTGTTTATTGTATTTTTATGCTTTACTAGCCGTCCCCTGCCACACGTTGCTGTGGCCCAGTCTGTGTATATGTGTTTGTGTGTGTATATATGCATGTATGTGTGTTTTTGCATATATGTGGTTTTGCGCATGCGTTGTAATGTATTTTTTGTATTTTTTGGCTTCTAAAGTCTCTTCTGCTGTGTTTTTCAGTATTTTCGTGAGTGATGGTCACTTGTTGCCCTGATAGGTGTATTGTGTCCAAATTTGGTGTCAATTCGTCCAGTGGTTTTTGAGTTATGTTAATCCCACAAACGAACATTACGTTTTTATTTATATACACGTGGCCACTTCTAAGCAGCATCTCAGTGAAAGTGTTCTTTTCTGTTCCTGTATTTCGTGTGTTATGTCAACTTATTTGTACCTATCACCACTAGAACCACAGTCGGTTTCTTTCACTAGATGTACCGATTATTGCGGTTGTTTCCCAGGAATATCCTCATTCTAAACTCTTCTCATTTGTGTCTAACTGGGTGGCTGAGATGGTGACACTTTTGCTTTTGGATGCCTCAACATACGCAAACTTTGTCCCATGCACAAAATGATTTAACATATTTATAAACCCACTTCCCTAGTTCCAACAGACCTCACTACCTCTGAGGATGCTTGCCATAGATGCAGGCGAAACGTCAGGAGAGAATGCCTCTAGAATATGGCCATACAGCCCAAAAAAACCTACAACAACCCATTTAGTATATTGTCTATAACGTTACAATCCGGCTATGTGTTTAGGTATATTTGAAATATATATAGATCCCATTTCAAAGATACCGCCGTATTGGTTTATATGCAGATATTCCAAAAAATCTGAAATCCCGAACATCTTTGCTCTCAAGCATTTTGGATTAGTGATATTCACAGAATCACAAAGGCCATCCATTTTTATGTATGTACTAGCCGTCCTCTGCCATGCGTTGCTGTGGCCCAGTCTGTGTTTTATGTGTGTATATATTTGTGTATATGTGTATATATGTGGTTTTGTGCATGCGTTGTAATGTATTATTTATTTATTTTGCTTTTTAAGTCCCTTCCACTGTGTTTTCCAGTGTTTTTATGAGTGATGGTCACTCGTTGGCCTGATAGGTGTTTCGTGTCCAAATTTGGTGTCAATTTGTCCAGTGGTTTTTGAGTTATGTTAATCCCACAAAAGAACATTACATTTTTTTTAATATAGATTTCGGTATCGATGGGAATCCTGGACCAAAATGTCAGTGAATATCAAGGTCCTACTTTTTTACATACACATAGACATTTTTATTTATATAGATGTATTGAATGTATAACCTGTTTTTTTCTCCCGTCTGAAAAAATAAATAAATCTGAAATCCCAAACACTTTTGCTCCCATCCATTTTGGATAAGAGAGAGTCCTCCTCTGTTGAATCCTGATTTTTTAGTTGGTCTCGAAGTAATTCCAAAATTGTGGCAAGGAGAAGGACACCTTTACTATCCGATGGTTCATTGTATGCAAAATTTTATTCTGCGCGCAATTTTTTTAAAATAGTGTGTTAACGTTTTAGCTTTATTGTATAAGCTGTATAGGAAGTGTAAATGAATTCCATTTTTCTCACTACAAAGGTACTCCAAAATATTTCCGATCCCAACTTGTATAAGCTTCTCTGAGACCCTTTCGGGGGGGAAACGGCGGCATATAAATATCGTAAATAAATGAATGAATAAATATATTGTTCTGAAGTCCTACGTGAGATAAAGGAGAGTCCTTCTGTATTGAATCCTGATCATTTAGATGGTCTCAAATGAATTCCAAAATTGTGGCAAGGAGAATGACACCTTTACTATCCGATGGTTCATTGTATGCAAAATTTTATTCTGCGCACAATTTTTTAAAATATTGTGTTAACGTTTTAGCTTTATTGTATAAGCTGTATAGGAAGCGTAAATGAATTCCGGCGGCATATAAATGTCGTAAATAAATAAATTGTTCTGAAATCCTATGTGAGATAAGGGAGAGCCCTTCTGTATTGAAGCCAGACCATTCAGATGGTCTCGAATTAATTCCAAAATTGTGGCATGGAGAGTGACACCTTTGCTATCCAATAGTTCATTGTATGCAAAATTTTGTTTTGTGCACATTTTTAAAAGATATTGCATTAACATTTTAACTTATTGTATAAGCTGTATAGGAAGCATAAATTTCATTTTCCCCACTATATAGGTATTCCAAAATATTTCTGATCCCAACCTGTATGTTGTCCTGAAGTCCCACATGAGAAAAGAGTAATCAAATAGATCAAAAAAGGGATCCTTTCCCAACTCAACGAAAAAAAAAATGAACGTTACCTAATAGCACCAAAGCACTCAATCCAATGTCTAATTTTGCAATACTCCCAAATATTTGTTCTGCCTCAAAAACTAGTTTAGATAGAATCGTTTAGTATACATTCCCTTGGTTTTCTCTTCTTGGAGATGGGAGTTGAATGCCTTTGAAATCGGCAAGATGCGTTGCGGAGGGCGAGCATGTCTGTTGATTAAGGCCAGACTCCTTTGCTCGAG
This sequence comes from Anolis sagrei ordinatus, assembly GCF_025583915.1. Classification (NCBI taxonomy): domain Eukaryota; kingdom Metazoa; phylum Chordata; class Lepidosauria; order Squamata; family Anolidae; genus Anolis; species Anolis sagrei. Next base: position 28,408,270 of record NW_026844589.1, read on the forward strand.
CTGAATGACACACTGAGAAGTGTCACTGTGTTTCTGAAAAAAGGAGGGATATTAATCCCCAAGTATTCGGAGCCAGAAGTTATAACCCCGGCCACATTTATTTGCGGCACATCTTGTTACCGACGGCCACCCGGTTTCCATGGCAAAGCATTTGGGGCCTGTCGCTATGAAGTACGCATAGTTGTTCTCCTCCCTACTGACATCTCCCCCCTCCTCTTCCCTCCGCAAGCTTCACTTCAGGATCTTTTGGGAAACCTCCTGAATGTCAGACAAAGGAGGGATGTACACCCAGAGATGTCGCCTTTTGTTCACCGCCAGACTACTTGTGGAGCCATATTATGTTGCCCCGATTGAAGTGACCATGTTCTACCCCACTCTCCACACAAAGAGGGCCTTAAATTTTAGTGACAAGCATGAAGTGGAGGAGAAGGGAAGAGAGGGAGGGAAGAAAGGCGATGGAGAGGAGAGAGGAGGGAATCCGCCTCCGGGCAAAAGGAGCCCACAACAAATAAAAGATCTGGCACCTTGAAATGTCGCTTGGAGACAGGCGACCATTCGCATTGGGAGCTTGAAAGCTTTCTCACCCCATGACGCACACCAGCAAGAAGATCCTTGCCTCGAGGAACTCACATAAGCTGGTTTTATTGCTCTATCTATCTGTCTGTCTGTCTATCTGTCCAGTCAGCGGACAAAACCAATGATGATCCCAACTACGCTGGCTCAGTTGCTGAACTGATGGGTCAACATGGAAGTCAACCCCATTGCTTCCATGGATCTGGTTGAGAATTCACAAACAGATATCCCTTAAATAAATCCTGACGGCCTTTATCATCTCCTAAAATCCCAATCTACACATTCCTTTCTTTCATATTTTCTTGAAGAACCTCAATGTCCAACACTATCTGTGGTTGCCAACTGTTGGTTCTCCAGATGTTTTGGACTTCAGCTCCCATAAATCCTAACAGCTGGAATTTCTGGGAGTTGAAGTCCAAAACAATTGGAGGACTAAAGTTTGGGAACCACTGGTGTAGAGCCTCTGCATCCCATACATTCTGGCTCTCTGTGGTTACAAGCAGGTCCTTAAAACTGTGGGAAGAAGCTATTTTTAGAGGTATCATGAATAGAAGATGTGCCTTATTTGATCTTTCTACACACCAAATGACTGTGCCTGTGGTAGAACAATTCAGTTGACTTAGAACGATAAAGATCCAAACCAAAGACTATGTGGAGTCTTCTCTACCATTCACACAGAGCTGGAGTTGCTCCTAAGCTTAGATCTGGCTGATCTGAAGGCCTGTTTTCCAAGAGCGAATCCTGCCAACTCTAGACAAAAATACCTATTTATATGTTTCCAACCAACTAAATTCCCCTTGGCCTTCTCTTCTCCCTCATCTTTATCCTTGAACTGAGGTGCCCTCATTGATACCATTGAGAGAAAACGCAACTCATCTGCCATTATGACTCTCCAAATACAACATGCTAGACAAAAGATATAACACAGAGCGCAACAGGGTTGAGACTCGGAGGCCAATGAATTTGCACAGGGAACAACTTAACATCTTCCACAGGTTCTTCACAGTCCATGCTACATCTCCACTCCCCCTTGGCATCTCCTTCCTTGCCTCTCTGAGAGAGTCGCTGCCCATTCCTATTCCCTTTGGCATCCCTGCTGCTGCACCCAAAGAATTCTTCCCAAGGCAGACGCTGCTGATTCAGCCATAAATGCTAGAGTGGCCAAAACTCTCTGGGTGGAAAGGTTTCATGGCCTCAGGCGGCCTAAAGGAGTGGAGGCCCCAAGTGGAAGAAGCTCCGTGATGGCTCTTTGGGGCCTACTGTGTCCTACTTGGACAACTGGAGGACACTCATTGAGTCAATACTGAATCACATGGAGTCTGCTGGAGGACACCTACTGAGTTCCATAAGGAGTTGACACAATGTTGACACTCACTGAGCCATAAATGCTGGAGTGTCCAAAACTCTCGGGTGGCCTGAAGGAGTGGAGGCCCCAAGTGGAAGGGGCTCTGTGATGGCTCCTTTGGGTTTACTGGGTCCTTCTTGGACAACTGGAGGACACTCATTGAGTCAACATTGAATCACATGGAGTCAACTGGAGGACGCTTATTGAGTTCCATAAGGAGTCAAGTGGAGGACACTCATTGAGTCAACGTTGAGTCCAATATCGAGTCAACTAGATGACACTCATTACGTCAACGTTGAGTACTATATGGAATTAAGTGGAAGACACCCACTGGCTTAACATTGAGTCCAATATGGAGTCAATTAGATGACACTTATTGAGTCAACATTGAATCCTATATGGAATTAAGTGGAGGACGCTCACTGGCTTAACATTGAGTCCAATATGGAGTCAATTAGATGACACTCATTGAGTCAGTATTGAGTTCCATATGGAGTCAAGTGGAGGACACTCATTCAGTCAACAATGAGTCTAATATGGAGTCAATTAGATGACACTCATTGAGTCAACATTAAGTCCCATATGGAGAGAAGTGGAGGACTGTCATTGACTTAACATTGAGTCCAGTATGGAGTCAATTAGATGACACTCATTAAGTCAACGTTGAGTCCCATATGGAGAGGAGGACACTCACTGACTTAACATTGAGTCCAATATGGGGTCAATTAGATGACACTCCTTGAGTCAGTATTGAGTACCATATGGAGTCAAGTGGAGGATAATCATTGAGTCAGTGCCATATGGAGTCAAGTGGAGAATACTCACTGAGTCAACACTGAGTCCCATGTGGAATAAATGGAGGACACTCACTGAATCAGCATTGACTCTCATATGGATTCAAGTGGAAGATACTCATCGCATCAACACTGAGTCTCATATGGAGTCAACTGGAGAACAATAATTGAGACCCATATGGAGTAAATGGAGGACACCTCCTTCATTCAACACTGACTCTCATATGGAGTCAAGTGAAGAACACTTATTGTCCCAACATTGAGTCCCATACTAGTCAAGTCAATATTGAGGCCCATATGTAGTCAACACTTAAGTAAAACTCACAGATGGGATGGCTCTACTCTTGTAGCAAGCAAAGCAGGGTTGAAGAGGAAAAGGAGAGGAAAGAGAAGAAGAAAAGAGAAGAGGGTAAGAGAAAGAAAGACTGAAGAAGAGGAGAAAAAGGGAGGGAGGCGGGCAAGAAATGAGGAAGGGGAGCAAGAAAAAGAAGGGAAGGAAGAGAGAGGGAAGAAGAAAGGGTAGAAAGAAAGAAATGAATGGAGGGAAGGAAGGAAGGAAGGAAGGAAGGAAGGAAGGAAGGAAGGAGGAAGGAAGGAAGGAAGGAAGGAAGGAAGGAAGGAAGGAAGGAAGGAAGGAAAGGTGGAAGGCAAACAAAGAGAAGAAAGGAAAGGAAGGGGTGAAAGAAAGAAAATAAGGGAATGGAAGGATGGAATGAAGGAAAGAAGGATGGAAGAGCAAGCAAGAGAGGTAGAGCAAGGAAGGATAGAGAAATATAAAAGACCAGGAAGGAGAAAGAAAGGAAGAAGAAGGAAGGAAAGAAAGGGAAGGAAAGGAAGGGAAGGAAAGGAAAGGAAAGGAAGGAAAGGAAAGGAAGGAAAGGAAAGAAAGGAAAGGAAAGGAAGGAAAGGAAAGGAAAGGAAAGGAAAGGAAAGGAAGGAAGGAAAGGAAAGGAAAGGAAGGGAAGAGAAAGAAAAGGAAGGAAGGAAGGAAGGAGAGAGGGAGGGAGAGAAGAAAAGGAAGAATGAAACCAGAGGGGAAAGAAGAATGGGAAGGGCAAAAAGAAAGAGAGAGTGGGAAAGAAAAGGCGAAGAAAGAACAAAAGCCCTGCCGCTTCTCCTTTCTTAGAGCAGCCAAAATCATCCTGGCCGGATTTGTTTAGCTTTTGAAATCGGTTTGACATTTGAAATCGGATTCCGACCAACCTCGACACCCGCCTTAACCGGATTCAAACCGAACCGAACCATTCCAAGCTCCTAATATTATTATTATTTCGGAGTTTTCCATAAACCTCTTCCTCTCCCTCCCACCCAAAAAATCCTAAATCAAAACTGCCGAATTAGGGCTTTTAACCCGCTTTAAATCCGATTTAATGCGTGCCGTGTGGACGCGGATCCGATTTGGCCGGATTTGGCCGGGTTTCTCGGGCTCTTTCTCTCAAGGAGAATACTATACTTTCTATTAATAATAATAATAATAATAATAATAATAAGAAGAAGAAGAAGAAGAAGAAGAAGAAGAAGAAGAAGAAAAGAATAAATAATATAATATAGAGAGGCAAATATTATATTATATTATTATATTATATTATTATATTATATTATATTATATTATTATAATATATTATATTATAATATATATAGAGGCAACTATAACAATAATAATAATAATCTATTATATATAGCGGCAAAATATAATCTATTATAATAATTCATAATTTATATTATGCTATATTATAAACGAAAATATAAATAATATAAATATAAATATAAGGAGAATAATTCTACTACACTTATTAATAATAATAATAATAATATTAATAATAATAATATAATTAATATGATATATAGGGGCAAATATAATAATAACATTTTATATTATATATAGAGGTAAATATAATAATAATACACTATTATATTATAGAGAAAGGCAAATAATATAATATATAGAGGCAAATATATTACATTATATTATATTATATACAGAGGCAAATATAATAATACACTATTACATATAGAGGCAAATATAATAAAATAATTCATAATTTATATTGTGTTATATTATAAACGAAAATATAAATGATATAAATATAAATATAAGGAGAATAATTCTACTATACTTTTATTAATAATAATAATAATAATAATAATAATAATAATATAATTAATAATATGATATATATGGGGCAAATATAATAATAATTCATATTATATTATATTATATTATATTATATTATATAGAGAGGTAAATATAATAATAATACACTATTATATTATAGAAAAAGGCAGATAATATAATATATAGAGGCAAATATATTATATTATATATACAGGCAAATATAATAATACACTATTATATTATATATAGAGGCGAATAATATAATAATATATTATATTATATTATATTATATTA